>CANYBF011217019.1:0-39784 GCA_948192965.1 Dalechampia spathulata | reverse complement strand
AAATTTAAATTTTAAAATTGAAACAATTCAATTTCATCCCCAATAATTTTATTAAAATTCATGTTTTAAATTTTTATTTATTGATATCAACAATTAATTGTCTTGACTTATAATTTCACAAACATATAATAATTTTATATTAAAAATTTTAGATATATGTAAAAAATAAAAAGGGTTAATTGAAATTTAAACATAGTATGTCTTGAGTCAAAAACTAATCAATTGACATTCAATCATCGTATTCATTTATAATATTTGATTTTATGTTATTCATCGTTGATTATCTTAATATAAATCAATATATAAATGAATTAATAAGTGAATATTTTTGATATAAGAAAAATAAATAATTATATCATAAATTTGTCATATAAAATTATAAAAAAATTGATATAATTACTAATTAGCATCGAGTGATTACATTTAATATAACACAATAGGTAAAACTATAGATTCAAGTAAGAAGGATTTAAAATTAAAATCCATTTTCATTAATAATATTTATCAATTTTAATATACAAATATATATATATAATAATAAAATAATATATCAAAATTTACATATAATTTACATATTTATTTATTCTATGATCAATAAAAATTACATCTATGTTACTATATATGATTTGAAACTAATCAACATCAAAGGGTCAAGTATTATTATCAATTTGTTAGCTCTAGATAGACTGTCCAATCTTGAAATTACAAGTTTTATTATTTTAATTTTTCACGTCAATTTATGCTATTTTATACGATTTTTTTTTAATTTTTAAATGAATGTTTATTTATATTTTACACGTAAACATATCATAATTTTAAGCTAGATAAAAGCATTTTTGTATTTTCATCTTTCTTGTATTTTATAATTTAAAATCATTACATTCTAACTATAAGTGAAATTAGAAAATTTATATAAAACAAATTAATATAAATCACATAAATTATTTAAATTTTTGTAGATTATAACTGAAGATATAAATAAATAGTATTGTTTATAAGCGCTTGATTCGATAAAAATTTATTTAAGTTTATTTAGTAAAGATTACTTAATATATAAATTGAACTCAAACTATATAAATATTCAGCTCGCTCAAGTTTGTGAATTGATTCAATAAAAATTTGTAGGTTAATTGATTAATTTAAATAGAAAAATTTAATTTTAAATATGTAATTTATAAATTTATAATCATATAAATATATAAAAAATATTGTTTAATTTAATTATTAATGTGATGAAGAAATATAATATTTTTATAAAATATTTTCATACTTGAGTCTTTGGGCTTTCTCTTGTTGGCCCAGATAATTTTAATTAATTACAATTAATGGAAAGATTAAGAAAGATTACAGAGAAGACAAAGGAAACAAGGCATCCCTTTCTTTTCTTCAACTGTTAAAAGAAACCAAGCAAATGCTTCACTCTTCTCTCTTTCTTTCTTAATCAATAAATAAATTAATAAATGATCAATCTTTATCTTCCAGTATTCTCTAACACGCCATAAGCTTTTCCTCTTTCTTCCTTCTCTATAAAATGCTCTCTCCTTTTTCTACATAATTCTCTCTTTCTTCCCTCCTTTTCTTCTTTTTTTCGGTTTTCCTGTTTGGGTTTTTGAGTTTCCGTCTTGTCTCCTGTTTTGTTAGCAGTACTCGAAAGCAAAGACAACAAATGTGGCAAAAACAGCCTATTAGTAATCATAAATCTTCTTCTTTTAGAGAATCTCTCAAAGCTCTCGAAGCTGATGTACAACATGCTAATACCCTGTAAGTTTAGGTTTTTCTTTTCAATTCTATCCAGTTGTTTGCTTAATTTGCTGGAATGCCTGTGAAAAGTTGTCTTCTTTGAAAGGCAGAGATTCTACTTTTTTTTTGTTTGTTGAATTATTGTTTTTGCTTTCTGGGTTTTTGTAATTGGTCCCACTTGTGGTAGGTAGAGTGGAATTTGTGATGAACAATTGGTAAAAGTTGGTAAATTTTGAAAAAAAAATTAGTTGGATGGAAGTTGAAGTAATGTTGGAACTGGGTTTCTTAATATGGTTGACCTCAGTTATGTTTTCTTGGTGAGCTTCTGATTTCAAGTTCTATCATTTATTGCAACGGAGAAGTATACTATGCTTCTTTTTCTGTCATTGAATTGGTTTAAGATGTCAAGTTATTTGCTTTGAAATTTTATAGTATTTACATACTCAACATCTTATGAGATGTTCATTCTGAACTTTAATGAACTGACTGAGTTCATTTCTTTATTGGGTTGTTGTGTTTGGGGTTATGCAGGGCAGCTGCTATACCAGGAGACTATGGTGGGGATCGAGTGCAAATGAGATTGTCCTATAGTCCTGTTGCCCCATTCATCCTATTTCTGGTTGAGTGGATGGATTATAGATGCACAGATGCGCTCCCTTCTTATTTAGGCCTTCTCCACATACTTGTCAACAAGGTGGGTTCATACTTTGATTCAGCCTGTTTTTCCATTTTCACGTCTTGTTGAGACAAATTAGAATGCTACTGTTAATCCATTGCAGCTTTCTTCCCTTGTTTCTCGTAATAAAATCTGAAATAAGCTCCTTTGTATTCGTGCAGGTTTATGTTGATGGTATGCCTATGTTGTCATCTAAGGAAAGAAAAGCCACGCTGAGGGAATTTTATGGTCTGTTCCTCCAAGACTTGTTGGTTATCACTTGCTTCTTGTTTCCTTTTGTTTTCCTTTTATGAATGCATTCGTTTGGAATGTGCTTGCAGCTACTATATATCCTTCACTCAGGCTGCTTGAAAGAGAGTTTGTTGAATTGGGTGATAACCATAGGAGAGTTCGAGGGACTGATGTTTTCAGCAGAAAGAGAGTGGAAGACAAGAGGAAGCGGTCGGATTGCGACTTTGAGAAAGATGATGAATGTGGAATATGTATGGAAGATAGCGCAAAGATGGTACTCCCCAACTGTGGGCACTCCTTGTGCATTAGCTGCTTCCGTGACTGGTATTTCCTATTCCTATACCAGTGATTTCTGGCTACTTTTCCGATATGCATTTCAACGAATTTACTTGTTTTTGCCAGGAACACCAGATCACAGTCCTGCCCATTTTGTCGCGGAAACCTGAAGAGAGTGAAATCTGTAGATTTATGGGTTCTCATCAACAGCAGCGATATAATTGACACAGTTACTCTTGCAAGAGACAACCTGAGGCGTTTCTATCATTACATCGAGAAACTGCCTCCTTTAATGCCTGAGACGCACACTTTTCTGTTTGATTACATGATCTGACTTGAATACAGAGAAAGTACTGGACTGTAGGTACCTGCTGCTGCCAGCCACCGTTGTTACTGTACATACAGCATAGGATTGGGAGCGTCGATCCCATCGGCATGGTTGGCTAAGCAGGCATTTCATGCTCGCTGAACATAATTAACTGAAGGCCGATGTTACATTCTAATGAAATTCGAACGACTTGATCAGCAGGCAAATACAAAAGCAAAGACCAAGTGCCTGCAAATACGAGGCAAGGATGGATGTAAATGAAAAGAATATATATAGGTATATATGCTTGGCATTCAACTCAGCTTTTTAGAACCTGAGTGTTGGAATGGAAATAATTAGGAATTTGAGGTGTTTCTTCTAATATTACTATCACACTTGCACTTCTGTACTGCAAACATTAAGTTGCTGATGTAATAACAACACCATGACTTTGTTGTGCCTGTTTGATCCAATACTGAAGAACTGACTGCATTGAACTGTGACATAACATAAACTACATGACAGGAAAAGAACATTGGAGTTCTCCAGGTTTCAGCAACCTAAGCATGCAATAGACAGGATTCTGGTGGTTCAGCAGGAAAATGGCTGCCTTGTAAGATGGCTTTTATTCAATGCTTACCTTGCTAATCAATGAACCGCAAGTCTTAATAATCCCACCAAGCAGAAGGGTATACTTTCAAGTTAATCCTGGTTAGTTTAACATGATTACTGTATTTGTTTTAGCAATATCCTTGGATTAAACCGTCATTCCTTTCACTGGACGCGCTTCTTCGAAGGCCAGGTAAGAGTTCCTCAGAGGCTTGACAGCTATAACATCCTGCCTGCCTTGCTTGCCTTTAGGCATCAAAGAAGGATTTTCCAAGGTTAAAGTCATTCTGTAAAATTTCATTTTGCTCTTCCACTCATACAAAATCAAAAATTTCATACTTGAATCTCTTTTTTTTTTCTGAAAAATACCATATTTTTATAATTTGTTATTCATTTTAAACATTTTTTAAAAGTTTTCATGTTCGACGATAATATAACAAAAACAATACGATTAAAAACAAGTCATTAAAGGTTACAATGAACAGTGTAGCAACAGAGGCACAATCTAGACTAAGGCATATTCCAAAAACAAATTGGAGAGTGCTAATATTATTTAGCATTACACTACCAACCAAATTGAAACCATAAAGTAAAAAGGGAAAAAAAGAAAAAAAGAAAGAGGAATAAGCAGGTAAAGATCAATGATGAACACCTGAAGCATCATAGAAGAGCATTAGTATGAAGTTATTTTCAAAATTAAATTAATTGAAAAAGGAACATCCCACTTATTAGAAGTTGCATGGAGTTGATCCTTTGAATAAATTGTGTTAGACATCAATCATCCTCATCCTCTCTTTCCATTGGGGTTTTTTTTTTTTTTTGGTTTTTTGCTTGTGAACAAGCTTAAATAATTAATTATCTTTTGACATAAAGTTGTTTTTGTTAGTGGGCATTTTCCTTTTCAAGCCATTGAGTCCCATTTTGAATCTCTTCCCTCTCCTACCCCACTCTCTTCAAAAGGATACCCTTTAAGCCCCCCCTCCCTATTGTTCTTGATCATATGTTAATTCATATTAGCTAGTTAATTGCATGTACAAAATACAAAGTTTTTCATGTAGAACTATCACGATAACAAAATTATTCGATAAAATGTGTAAAAGAATTATGTTTTAAAAAATTAATTTTCATTATCTAATTGGGTATAAAAAGTTTAATGTAATTTTTATAATGATATCGAAGAAGAACAAGTTGAAAGTAGTTAATGTGTTTAACCTTTGAATGTAAAATTCTAAAGTGGGTTGCAAAGAAATTAATGAAACTTTGTCCTAGTTGGTGAAGAACTTAGGTGATCAATTATTGGTGCATATTTTTGATGGGGGAGAAAATAAAATAATAATAATAATAATACAATAATAATAATATAATAATAATAATATAATATAATGTTTTTATACAAATGGGTATTAAAAATGATGTTTAACAAAAGAAGATGCCCACATTATCATCAACCAAAATTGGAGCAAATGGCACCATGGTGACCTCACATCTTTCTTTTGGTTATCATGGCCTTTATGAATGACATGGATTAATCAATTAGCACTAACTTCAATATTAGTGTAGTAATCTCCCATTAATTTCTTCCATCTACTAAGCACTTGAAAATTTATTATTCATTATAGTATATAATAAATTTCATTATTAAATAGATAAATATGACTGTTGATATGGTTGAAACTAATAATAGGTAGTTTTCAAAATATATAAAATATTCGAGAAATAAGAATGTGCTTAAATGAATGATTATTATATGATTAATAATCTAAATTTAGACATAATAAATCATTAGATATTGGCCTTTTTCATTTGCAAATTGACGTTTTAATGCTTAAGTCATGACCTTAATTGCTTGCCATTTTATTAATTAGATGCCTAATTTTTAGTGCAAGAAGTATCCAATATGTTCTTATGCTATGAGCATAATGTGAAAAGATAGAAATAACCAATTGGTAATTCATTTTTTAATGTAAAAAATGTTCACAGTTCATGATAATAATCTTAATAAATATTTATTTTTATAAAAATGTTTTGATAATCGAAATCAAATACTGAAAAACAAAAATTATATGAAAAAAAGTTGTACAAGACGTAGAAAGAAGAGATTGAAAAGTAAAAAATTATATGAAAAGAATAAATAATAAAGAATATACGATACCAGAAGGAGGAACATTCTGAAAGTTAATATCATTTCATGGGAATTTCTGAAGAATTCATAATAATAATAATAATAAAATTAAAAACAAAACATACAAAACCATGATGGCAATATGATTAAGATTAATTGATTGATTAATTAGAATCCCACTTCTTAAACTCATAATCAATCAACTCCCCATTAACATAATTAAATAAAAAAAAGGTCGTGGAAGCCACGCACCAATAGGATTTTGACAACATATAATTTATTTCCCCACTAGGAATAATGTTAACATGGTAATTATAAATTATTTATTTTACCACTCTTTTCTTTTAAAGATATTTCATTTATTTTAAATAAAAATTATGTAATTAAATATAATGAATAACAAAATTAAATAAATAGAAGAATCAATATATAAATACTAAATCAGATATTTTTTAGATAATATAAGTATTTAAAATTTATTTATTTATATTATGGTATCAAACACTTGTCGATGTGGGATAGAATTTAAATTTTTTATATATATAATATTAATTTAATAATAATTAATCAAGAACCTTAATCAAGCATTCAAGTACATAAAGATGTGATTAAATTAAAAGGAATTATTGAGAATCTAAAAGGTTTTCCATTCTTCCTCTATTATTAATTAACTTAGTGCTCTTTACTTTTCATTCTCATAATTACACTAAAAGAATAGTTTTATATATTTTTTAATTTATATAAATTTCAATATTATTATAAATAATTATTTATTTTTAAAATTTAAATTATTAATTCTCTAAAATGATTTTATATTTCTAATTTTTATCTGTATTTTTGGCATTAAATTCAATAATTAATAAGCATGCATAATTTTATAAGAATAATTATCAAAATTATAAATTTAAATTAATATTTTGATTTTGAGTTTTATAATTTTTATTTCATTTGATATTTTTATAACTTTGTATTTATCTATGGATTTATGTTAAAATTAATTTAAAATTTCTTTCAAGTTTATAATTAATATAAATTTGTAAGGTTTAATTTAAGAAAAATTGAAATAGATATGAATAAATAAATAAAAATAATATTTTTCAAATAATATTTAGAAATTAATTAGAAAAATTATTATTTTTTATAAAAATTTGTAAAATAAAAGAATATGTAATTTTTATAATTATTATTGAATTAATTTAAAATTGATCCGTAAATTTAAAGCCAAAAAAGAAAAAGGAATTAAATCATAGAAAAAAGCACGCCGAAAGGGCAACCGGCTAGGGCGGTTGTGAAGGTAAAGGGCAAAAGAAGGCGAGGCCTGAGGCTAACGTGCGCGCCAAAGGCACTATGTTTGGTAGCCGGCGCTAAATATTCGTGGCACTTTCTTTCTTTCTTTCCTGCCATTTGATTTTCCTTTTAATTTTCTTTCACTTTCTCACTCTTTCTTAACTTGAAGAAGGAAAATCCCCAAACTGACCAAACCAAACTAGAAACCCATTGCATTTTCTTCAATTTTTATACCCTTTTTTCACTTCTGTTTATCTCTTAATCAGTCTGTAACCACTGCACATTCTGTTTCTTGATTTTTGAACCTGACTCTGTAATTTTCCAGTCATGATGGAGAATGGTTTCTCTTCACCTCGAAGTGATGCTTTTCCTGCTGGTCTTCGAGTGCTTGTTGTTGATGATGATCCTACCTGGTTGAAAATCCTTGAGAAGATGCTAAAAAAATGCTCTTATGAAGGTTTTTTTCGCTTTTTTTTGACCCCTTTCTTTTATTGCTCTTCTTTGTTTCTTGTTTCCGTTCAGCACTCCATCAAAGTTTGCTTCTTTTCCTCGTAAGCTGTTGACTGTGAACTGGGTTTTTGTTTCTTTGATTTTCTGTAGCAGCTACTGATCACACTTTCTTTTCTTGATTCCCTGCCCCTTTTTTTTGCTTCATGGATTCTTCAGGATAGCTGATTTTCCTGGTGAAACTGCATTGAAATTAGAAATTTGTGTAAACATGTAGGTCAATAGGTGATATGACCCTGCAGAAAATCATGTTACTATAGGTTCAAGACTGCTATTTTTGCTGTTTTATTTTTGTTGTTTACTTGACATGAATCTGAAAATAATCTTACTGAAGGCTTGTTGGGTGGAAATTTTTGTTGTTGAACTTCACTATCATGTTCGAAAGAGTGGTCTTTGCTATAACCTGGAAAAGAACGATTGAAATCCGAAATGGATGCATGGAGCACCCAAGTACTACCATGAAATGTGGTCTAGAAGGTTATGTAGCTATAAGAGCGATGAAATTAATGTTTGCAATGGAACCTTATCGGTTTCCGATCTGAAATTTTCTGGCCGTCAGTGTTATTGCTACTTCAAAAAGATTCTCCCTTTCAGTAATTTGAGGACTTGTCTCAACATTAATCTAATTCCTTGAAAGTTGAAAATTATCAACTCGTTTAGATGGTGTTTGGGGCTTTGGATTTACACTGTTGGCTTCAAGATTAGGATATGTTAGGCCCGAATCTTATAAAGTTACTGCAAAGGCACATCTACGAGTATTTGAACTATTGCTGGAAAGACCTGTTGGCATGATTTATGATGCAATTGATGCGAGGAATTATAAAGTGTCTGAACTTGTTAGATAAGTTTTTAAGCAGTATTAGCTTTTGTATCATGGGGCTTATGGATTTCAGACTCTGAGATTCATGTCTTGCAATAACTTCTGATAAAAGGAATTGCATTATGCATGATGGTCTATATGTCTATGATTATTTAATTGGTGGGCTTGGGGTATAGTTGCCGCCGTATCCAATCAAAAAAGGATATTATCCAAACGCATTTCAAGCAATTGTAGTATCCAATCGAAAAAGGATATTATCCAAACGCATTTCAAGTAATTGTAGTAAAATTTGACCTGTTGACCCTTTGGCTTTTAATTGCATTATGCATGATGGTCTATCTGCCAATTCCATTTTGTGGTTTCTAATGTACGTTAATTGCATGTTTTAGTGTATTTGACATTTACCTTTTTGGATTCCTTGTGTATTACAGTGACCACCTGTGGGTTGGCACGAGATGCTCTGAACCTGCTTCGTGAGAGAAAAGATGGATATGACATAGTGATCAGTGATGTTAACATGCCTGACATGGATGGCTTTAAGCTTTTAGAGCATGTTGGACTTGAGATGGATCTTCCAGTGATAAGTTAGTTCTTCACTTAATTTACCTTTTCAACTTCAATTTTGAGTGCAGAATCTTTTCTTATTCTTGTATCTTATATTTACTAGAAGCACGCTTCTGATGAGTGTCTTCATATCACTTAACAGTGATGTCGGTTGATGGAGAAACAAGCCGTGTAATGAAAGGTGTTCAGCATGGAGCATGTGATTATCTTCTTAAGCCAATAAGAATGAAAGAACTTAGGAATATATGGCAGCACGTTTTAAGAAAGAAGATACATGAGGTTAGGGACATTGAACTTCTTGAAGGAATGGACAGCATAAACATGACTAGAATTGGATTGGATCACTCTGATGATGGCCACCTATTTTGTGGAGAAGATTTCACTTCAGTTAAGAAAAGAAAAGATGTTGAAAACAAACACGACAGCAAAGATGGTGACAATTCATCAACTAAGAAAGCCAGAGTAGTTTGGTCCGTGGACCTTCATCAGAAATTTGTCAAAGCTGTAAATCAGATAGGTTTTGATAGTAAGTATCGCTGTATCTTCAACTTCAAAACCGGGTTTCAAAGTCTAAAGAAACTTATTTTATTAAAAAAAGTATGTATATTCAAATTTGTAGGGGATAACAAATATAAAAATAGGAGTTAACTGATCACTATCTTTTGTGTCTTTACCTTTCTTTATACAACAGCAGTTAGTAGTTTGATTAAGATGTTAGTAGTTGAGGGTGAAGTTTGAACCCACACCCTTCAACCTATGCTGGTGGGGCTTTCCTGACCAGCACTGTTGGTGTTTGTCTACATGTTGCATCTGAAAATGTCTTTAACAAACATTTATAGTAAGTATGGTTTTCAGTGAAATAGCATACATTTAATTATGCTTCTATGAAGCCATGACATGCCATGTTCTTATTTTGCAGAAGTTGGTCCGAAGAAAATACTGGACTTGATGAATGTGCCGTGGTTGACAAGAGAAAATGTTGCAAGCCACTTGCAGGTATTTCTCGAGAAGATAGTTCTTTGAGATGTTTATATCCAAATTCTTGGAGAAGTTTTACTTCCAAAATCTAATCAAAATGCTTTTCACTTGTGCAGAAATATCGTCTCTATCTGAGTAGATTGCAAAAGGAAAATGATTTGAAAGCTTCTGCTGGTGGGATAAAGCATTCAGAATCACCTTTGAGAGATTCTGCAGGCAGTTCTGGCACTCAGAATTCAGTCACCATGCAGCCAAATGATGTTTCAAATGGTGTCTATGGATTTCCTGGCAATAGCTTATTTAGCCATGAAAATGAGAGAAAAGGAATTGTTACAAAGAATGCCGTGGAAAGCAGAGCCGCTTTAACCGTTGAGGATCCTGATCCTCGAAAGCCCACAAGTTCGAAAATGGAATTTGGTCACTCTTTTAAATCCCCGAGATCTGAATTAAATCTTTCTGCATTTGATTCCAACTTCCAAACACAGTACTCTTGGTGTGAGATTCCGCAGATGAAAATGAAACAAGAACCTATACCTCTGCATGTAGATGATGGGTTCAGCCAGCTACCGTTGCTTGGTCAGCAGCAGCACATTCATGCTGATTACCCACGGCCAGACGCGCCCATTATTTCCGGATCTTCTGTAAATGACAAGGACTTAGGTGGCTTGGCTAATATTAAGCCTCTGTATGATGATGGCAGGAAGAATGCCAACCATGCCAGCACAAAAGGGAGTGCTATTAATTCGTGCCATCTTCAAACCAGGACCTTTGTGCCGAATGATCAGGCATCTGAGCTCGTTTCTACAAGCACAAAAAGCCAGGGATTCCTTAATTGCGTATCAGAGTTTGAATTTGCACAAAAGAATCTGAACTGGGGAATGTCACCTTTGGCAGCAACGGATGATGACTTCCAATTGTGCTGGGTTCAAAATGATTGTTATGCCACGAATGTTGGACCCGGAAACATAGACTTTCCTGAGGAGAATTATGACCCGGGGCTCGTTTTTCCGATTCACCTGTATGATGCAGTAAGGTTTGACTACGAGAGTAGTTTCTATGACCCAACTGAATGTTCTCTAGTAGAGCAAGGTTTGTTTATAGCATGACCTTGCTCCAACTATTCATGAAACATCATGGTTTCCTACTTATTTTGGAAGACCAGTCTATACAGGAGTCTTTCAATTCTATGGATCAGGACCTTATTTTGCCCATCAGTCATGGTCTCAGATCCTGAAACCTGTAAATTAGGGGTGTTGAGAAAATATTAAGCACAATAAGTTTTGTTTCATCAGGTTTCTCTGACAGGCTACCTGCATTTGTAGCGTTGCACGTGTATGTATTGTTAAAAGGGGGTGTGCACATGGATGCATGCTGTAACTTACATAATTCCCAGGAAGTTTCTTGAGCTACAAGAAGTTAAGATCTCCTTGCAGATATTATTCTAGTTTCCAGGTTATTCTGCACTGTTGAAGGATGCTAATTATTCATCACATCAGAATCTGTCTCTTAGTATCATGTAAGAATAACAGTCCAAAAATTGCAAATAAGAATTTTACATGCAGCCATTTAACGATAATGCTAACCTTTCAAATGCAAGTATAATACATGATTTTTCTTCTGATCTGTAGTGTGTAACTGCAAAATGAAATCTGCACAATGATTAGCTTGCTAGAAAATCCAATAGGATATCTGAATGGATGTGTCCTCTGAACGGCCGCTATTCAGGCTCAACGCTGGATATTTGGAGAAGCATTTTCATGTGCTTTTTTTTTTGGTAACAAAGTGACTGATCGATTCGTGCTTTGGTTGCCCTTTGATACAATGCGCTTGTTGCAGCTTTCAGCATTGATTGAAGGTCTCCTCGGAAGGGGCGCGCTTGTTTCTTGTGCTACAATGGAAGACGGCTTTCTTCCAAGTTTTGGTGATCGAGGTCGAGTCAGAGGAACCTGCATAGATGAAGAATATGAATTAACATATGCACACTGAAGTGACTCCTGCCGCTAATACATATGAACTAAAGGATACATGAATTTGACCTTAGATTTTATTGGCACGCGTGTTTTATCTGCTTCCTTGGAATTGTTTTTCTCTCCAAGCTTCTGAAAGAACTGGCGTAGCAAAAACAAAAACAGGTCATCAAAGCTATAGCATATGCCAGTATGCAGAAAGGAACATAGTTTCTGGTCTTGCCTCTTTACGTTTCGCAGCTCTTTCTTCACTCCTAAAGCTAAAAGGAGAGGATATAATTGAAGACCTGGTTTTGCTTCCACTTGAACTTGAAGACTTTGTGCGGCTGCAATTTAGTTCACAGTTAGATCATACCAGATTCTGTAGCATTTGCTCTTTATGCAAGATCCCATAAGAAAATGAATTTTGATTTCAGAATTTTAAGAATACATGCTAATGTGGCATCAATAAGGCATTTTGTATCCATTAACATGAGCCATAATGAAAGTTAGGACATGAAGTTCTTACACCCCAGAAAGGGCCTGCAATATCCCGCCTGATATTGTTCCCCCAGCGACTGATTTATTAACCGATGATAATTTTCTGCAACAAACATAAATGTCAGAGGAAGAAACATTTATAACGAAGTCGAGTGATGTAATTTCTGAGGGGAGAAAACACCTTTTATCTTCTGCTGGCCGGTTTATTGAAGAGAAAAGCTTTGCTACACCAGAAACAGATGCCTACAGTTTGGAATATAAATCAGGATTCATGAATATATCTGTATTGCATATAAGGCAACTGGAAAACAAATAGGACTGCAAGATGGAAATACCCTTGTTGAAATTTTTGGTGTTGCTGAACTCTCTTTTGACATTCGTGCAGGAATTCTACCGGTTTCTCCTGAGTGAGAAGCCAAACTGATCGACATGTGAACAGACTTTGGAGCTAACTTCTTCCTGTCAATCAAGTCTCCCGTAGGTTTTTTTGGGTTTGAATTAGCATTTGTTACACCTTTCAGTTGCAAGGAACCAGGCTGTTTGGTAGAAGATTTTGGGAGTTTGGCAGCTCGACCTTGACTCGATAATCTTGATGACAGATTCATTTGTCTTTTATTAATTGGTATAGCAACATTCTCCTTTTCAACATCATCCTGATTGAAAGGGTAGAAAAACCAGAGTTAAGCAAAATACTTGAGAAAACAAGGTTTGAGATCACAATATACCTTATAAGGCATTTTCTCTTCTACCATGGCTACAGTATTGTCATGGTCATTAGCATTATCAAGCTGCTTTCGATTTTCCACCTGAGCAGGATCCTCCGACTCAACAATTCCTTGTATTTGCTTTTCAGCACTTTCCACCATTACATTTTGTAAAGTATCGTTTTCCCCACCCGGATAAGTCATATTTGCATCAGGAGAATGAGCTAGCTCAAGAACATCTTTCTCTGGTTGCTTCTCAAGAACACCATTCTCGGTTTTCTCCACGGTATCTGTGTCAAGCAAATTATTAGCCATCGTTTCGCCTTGAACGACATTATTAACTGTAACTTTTGCTTGATCGAGCAAGGCTGCTGCTTTTTTGGCAGCTCTTTTCTTGTAATGAGCTTCAAAATAAGCTTTCTTCTCAGCAACGGAACCTGGCTTGGAAAACTGTTCAACTTCTTCCAAGTACCGATTATGGGAGAAAGCTGACCACTTTTCCCAAGCTAAAGATTCTGACATAAATCTCCCAAAGGAAATTGACTCTGTCAGGGCTCGAAGGGGTTCACCCTGTGATTCAAACATGTTTCCAAGTTTATTTTAGATAATCAAATCCATAAAAAAGAAGAAAAAACAACACGCAACTGTGAAGAAGCGCAAAGAAATTCACTCCCCATTTTCATTAGAGCAATAAATACAGATATGATTTTGTGTTCCGTAAACCCCCAATCTAGTTCCAGATTCCTACAATCTTAGAGAAATTAACTGCAAGTAAAAGAAAGTCCAAGAAATTTAATAACGCAGACAGCAGACCCAACTCCGAAAGATTTCCCAAAATCTCCAAAAATTATTTCCCTCAGTATCAATCTGGCAAGTCCCGTTAGAAAACATCACAGGGAGATAAGCAGATTGATTTCAGGTGGCCATTTCTGAATACACAAAGAGGTCTTTCAGGTCAAGTAATGAATATTAGACAAAAACCCATCCAAGATAGTTAAAGAAAAGATGAAATATCGAAGTGAAAGCCATCAGACATCGGAACATAAATATAAAAAGCAAGCAAGATTTTCAAGAACTAACCTCTTTGATTTCACGAGAAGCATTAGCTGGATGAGAAAATGATCTCAGAAGACAAGTCGGTTCTCCCATTTCCGCTCTTCTCTATATCAAAACAACAAAATTCCTCTTCACTTATTTCAGTACAAATTGTTTGCTAGAAACTAATTCTTTGAATGGCCGTTACTCTTTCTTCTTACTTACGAATTTTGAATCTTTAAACTCAAAGGCTCAAACGGGTCCAATTCATTAGACACCCAGGTAAGAAAAACAGAGAAAGAAAGTGGGTTGAAGAAGTAACTAAAGATTTGGAGAGAAAGAATGAAACTGCATGCTAAGTGGGTGTTCTTGATTGCCTTAAAAGAGCAGTCTTTTATGATTTTCTTTTCGGACACCGATTTCTCTCCAATAATCTGCGATCAAAAACGAAAGAATAATAATAATTTATGGGATCTCAATTCATGAAATTTCCTTTCAAATGGAGTGGGGAGAGGATTTGGGTCCCATGTGGCCTGAGCTTCTCTAACGTCTAGTTTTTCTTTTTCCGCATATTTCCTATTCTTGATTGGATTTGTGTGGCAAAATTACAGTTTCTTCCCCTTCAATTTCAATTATTCTTGGATTATGCCTACGGATTCATAGCATCTCTAAATAATTATTGGGTTAAATATGGAATATTTATTGGATTTAATATATAGTTATTATTAATTATTAATATCTAAATAATAAAATTCAATGAAATATAGATAATCCTATGCAAGTTGGACATAATTGAAAGGAAAGTTGAAATGGATAGTATTAATGTAATTGTACAAATTATTGGTATAATGGGAATGGTAAGGTCCACCATTAATTTGAATTTGAAGGAGAAAGAAAGGGAAATAATTATTTGTCGAATTAGCAACGGCTTTATTGTGTGTTAATTAATTATTAGTTTAATTATGACATGTGCATGAGTTTGGTATGATGCTAATGAACTTTCCTTAACCCTTAATTACATTAATCTTTTTGGGGGTTTCTCTTAATCCCTGACCCTAATCTTGCATTAGATTGTAGGTTAATCTAGCATTTGTACTAAATAAATTCTTCAACATGTTTTATGATTTCTCTTAAATTCTAAAATAAGTTATATGCATATTTCTTGCTTTTTTTTAAAACAATAAAAATTTATCACCTTGAGTTTGAAAAAATGTTAAATATTTAATAATTTTTTTTTATTAGGATAAAAGATTTCACTCAACTCGAGCTAAGTCAAAATTTAAATAATTTAAGTTTAGTTTCTTTATCATTGAATCAAGCTCAAATCAAACTTCTTACGGAATAGTTTATAAATATTTTCACTCATTTTCGGTTAGAAATATTTGGTAATCCTAAGCCATCAAATTACACAAATTTGGAGCAAATTTTCTTTGAATCCAAAACATGTAACCATTTGACAGGCATTTCCTCTTTCACAATGACCAAACCATGACAGCTCCAATTCATAGCTTCCTGGAACGCCTTACAAGGCAAATGTTTTTCATCTTAAACAACATTCTTAAATTACAATGGCTCTAAGCCTGTCACCCTCTCTCAACTAACGCCTTGAATGCCACAAGTCTTTTCTGTTTTCTTATACCATGTTTCTATGGCGGAAGAAAGATCTTTAATGAATCTGCTGTGAACAAAGATGGGAACTGTAAGAAGATGATCGGTGGTGATAATGATCGGACAAAGGAATGTAGTGGTTGGGTGCTTAAGGGAGACGACAGAGGCGTGAACATTCCTGGAGAGTGAATTCTGGCGTCTTGTCGTTTCTGGAAATCACCAGACATAAAATCCTGTCAGGATCGGTCTTTACTTGGGTTCAAGAGGTTTCGTTTCTTCGTACATGTCTGTTGTAAGTAATTAATGCGTAGAAATTTACCATTCCACTGGAAAGAGGAAAAATAAATGAACAAGTTACAGAAATCCACAATATCATTGGTGCCTGTCAAAAGGAAATATCTCTTCCAGATTACTGCTGAAGCCATCCCATGACAGCAGATAGTCCATGTTATCGGTCCAAATCTGTTGAGAGTCATCTTGCAGGAACGATTCATCCATTTTTGATGAAACCGATTCTGATTTATCAGCATCCAAGTCTTTGCTCAGAGTTCGACGTTTCTGTAAATGTCCTGATGAAGAGCACTGCTCCGCACCAGTTTCTGTCATGCCATCCTGAGATTTCAAATCGACCATATCGGTTGATGCAGCTTCCTTGGAGGATTCTTCAGCATCAGAATCCTTCACTCTTTCAATTGGATTGTGATTTTGAGGGTCTATACCAAGAGTCTTCAACTTCTTCTTGATTCTTGTGTTCCAATGGTTTTTTATTTCATTATCAGTTCGCCCTGGAAAATGTGCAGCAATTTTAGACCACCTGCAAGACGATAATCCATGCGTTTTAGATTGTAAATGACATGGAACTACTTCCTAGAAGAGGATTAACAGAATCTGATACGAATCATCTTAATAATCTATATATTATACGTGCGTGTGAGTAAATACTTGTTTCCTAGACGGGAATGAAGTTCAATAATCTCATCTTCTTCGGCTTCTGTCAATGCTCCTCTCTTCAGATCAGGTCTCAGATAATTCATCCATCTTAATCTGCAACTCTTTCCACATCTTAACAACCCTACAGATACCAAATGCATCAATCCAACACAAAACAAGATGATCAATCAACTTATATGACATATAAAATCAACATTTAGAATGAAAAAAAGCAAACAGAGAAACAGAAAACCTGCAAGTTTAGGAACCTGACGCCAACATTGAATCCCATTATTAAGGATGAAATTCATGAGCTTTTGATCTTCTTCAATCGTCCATGGACCTCTCTTCAATCCAACTTTATCACAACATGGCTGTCTTCCCATTTCTTTTCTTCCTCTTCTTGAACAGGGAAACAACAGAGGAAACCTCGATCATCTAAAATGGTGGGCATGAAGAAAGGTTATTATAAGGATAAAAATGAAAAGTCAAGTAAAGATTCCTGTGCCAGTTCATACCCAAAAGCTAAAAGAAACAGAGAAGCCAATGATTAACAAGAAATAGAATAATAAGGAAGCAGCTTTCTAGATCAAATGAACAAGTAAAACAATGGAAAAAGACGTGAGTCATTGTCATTCTTCAATTTCTGTGAGATTTATTATATAATGGACCAAGATTCCTTCCTCCGCTCCTTCTCCCTCTCCCCTCCCTTCCTCCCAACCTTTTCTTTTTTAATTTACTTGACTTCAGACCATGTCTTCTCCTACACATATATACATACACATATTATATTCCTTTGTGATTATCGTTATTTTTCACTAATCATGTTTTCCACAATTTATATATTTTTTGGATGATTGCTTTGATTTTCTTTTTTTAAAACTGTGGGTTATAAAATGTAAAGAAAGTTGACACTTTTGTCATCTTTGGTAACCATACAGAAGAAGAAGCACTAATCTTGTTTTTTCTTACATACTTCAATGTTCAATTCTAATTATTTGATTATTTCAAATTCAAAGAATATAGAATTCTTGAAAATTTAGAATATAGAATTCTATTTTGAGTTGAATTTTATTATTTGGAAGAATTTGATAGTTAATAGAAGCAAAAGGAGCAATGCTTGTGGAGAAGGGAAGAGGTAATCTTTTATTAAGAAAGAAGAGACTTAATCACACATTAAAAACTTTATCAAAGTGATGATTATTACACTAATTAATCAAAACAAGCAATCGAGAGAGACATCCCAACAAATTATGATTTCATATCCAACTTCATTTATTATATCAAAATTGTTAATATAAATAATTTTAGATAAATTTTCATTTTTTTATTTTTTTGATTTATATATTTTTCAAAAATTTTTCTTTTTACAAATCATTAAAAACATGCCTTTTCATATATTATTTCTAAATAACGCTTTTAATTAAAAATACCTTTTCGGGCCGAACCAAGGATGTAAAATGGGCCTTTTCAACTTTTCACCAATTTTGGGCCGCTTCCATTTTCAGAAACACTTGTCTTGACTTTTCCAAATTTTTTTTAAAAATATTGAATTATTTTGAAAATTTTTAAAAATTATAAATATTTTCATCAAAAATTTATTTTAAATTTATTTGAATTTATTACTTTATACAGGAAAATTACATCTTACAATTCGAATTGAGGATGAACTTTTAAAGTTAACTGAAATATGTATTTATTATTTTAAAAATTTTCAAAAATTTTATATTTTTATAAATTTTGTTGCTTAATTAATTAATCATTTTTATTATGAATACTCCATTTATGATTTTGCATGTTTTTTTTGAAAATATTAATATTATATTTAAAAAAAAAATTTATCTCAATGAATTACATTTAATCATATAATTTTATATTAAGATTCATAAAATCATATTAATAAATAAATGATATTATTAACATTCAATTTTTAAATATTATCCAAAAAGGAAAGAAGATCATTTTAAGACTTCAAATATTTGTTTAGCATAAATATATATCATTTTCTTTCGTATATGAAAAGAAAAATTAAGGGGCTTAATAGAATAAATATGGATAGTTTGAGGGCTTAAAAATAAATCTAACCTACCACATATATAAATAATGAGCCTTGTATATGAGATACTATAGATAATACAATATATACATTTATTAATAATAATAATAATAATAATAATATATTGTAATTTATTATTTAAATATTAATGATACATAAATATTCATCGCAATTTTTTTTTAACATAAAGATATTATTAATATTAATAAAAAAAAGTACGTCATCAGAATATAAGAAAGAAAACTAACATAAAAGGAAAAAAAAAGAAATAAAAACAAATCAATAAAATGATTATCATTAAAATCTAATAAATGTTAATAATTTTGGTTGTAACTTATGCATCAATCTTGGTGAATCATTAATACATATTTTGCATTAATGGGTTTTTTTAAAAATGTTTGGAGCTTCTTAATTTAATAAATTATTTTAATTTTAATTTATTATTTTAAAAATATTTATAAAATTTATTATTTTTGTAAAATTTTAATAATCGTAAAATATAAAGTAAAATTTGTTATTTTTGTAATTATCCTTTTTTTTAATGTATCATGAATCACGAAGTATTCAACAATAAAATCATATATTTATATATATTTTTTTATCTCAAATAATATACATATTTTCTATTATATGATTAATATATTAAATCTTTATTATATTCTTATTTAATTATTTCAAAAATTAAAGACATAATTAATAATATAATATTTTTTTTCATAATAAAAATAAATAAGGATATAATAGGAAGAATATACTTATATTTATATAAAATGATTAATATTTTATTGATTTTTATGAAATTGAAAATGTGTCTATGAAATAAAAAATGAAATAAATTTTGTATCTTTTATAATTAAAATAAAAACATAACAAAAATATATTTAAATTACAAAATTGAAAATATATTTATTAATTAATAATTTGAGATAAGAAATTAAATTCATATTTATTATACGGATGAAATCGAATGCTTATTATTTATTTGGAATTAATGAGCTTATGGCTTCACAACCATATTTGATGTCACACGCACTAACACAGTAAGCAGAAACCACAACCTCATGAAAATGGATACTTCGAGCCAAGTAGTTTTACAATCCTCCCTCGTTTTATTCCTATTTACCATCATCTACTGTGCATGGAAATCCAGGTCACCGCCGCGAAAACCTCCAACCCCACCCTCACCATCGATGGCGTTACCCGTAATTGGCCACCTTCACCTCCTGACAGACATGCCGCATTACATCTTTACCAGCTTCTCTGACAGTCTTGGCCCAATAATATATCTCAAACTTGGCCAAGTTCCTACCATCGTCGTCAGCTCAGCTCACCTTGCTAAACTTGTCCTTAAAACACATGATCCTGTCTTTGCTAATCGACCACAGCTTATTTCTGCTCAGTACCTGTCTTTTGGCTGCTCTGACGTCACCTTCTCCTCTTACGGTGCCTACTGGAGGCAAGCAAGAAAGATTTGCATCACTGAGTTGTTCAGTGCAAAAAAGGTTCACTCGTTTAGACTCATTCGAAACGAAGAGGTGAATAGGATGATAAACACTGTGTTGCGTAATTCTGGTACGGAAGTTGACATGAGTAAGCTGTTTTTTGGTTTAGCAAATGACGTGTTGTGTAAGGTGGCGTTTGGAAAGAGATTTACGGAGAAATCCGGTGACGAGAAAAAGAAGGATTGGGTGAGTGTTTTGACGGAAACACAGGCTTTATTTGGTGGGTTTTGTCTGGGTGATTTCTTTCCGGAGTGGGACTGGG
Organism: Dalechampia spathulata; assembly: GCA_948192965.1. NCBI lineage: Eukaryota > Viridiplantae > Streptophyta > Magnoliopsida > Malpighiales > Euphorbiaceae > Dalechampia > Dalechampia spathulata. The sequence goes on along the minus strand of CANYBF011217019.1, from coordinate 19,123 downwards.
TGAACTCAGTGACTGGATACAAGAGGAGGTTGATGAATAACCTGAATGATTTAAGAGAAGTTTGCGATGAGATAATCGATGAACACTTGAAGAAGAAGAAGAAGAAGATCGAAAATGACGGTGATGACGAGAAAGAAGATTTTGTTGATGTTTTGCTGAGGGTTCAAGAACGGCAAGATTTGGAAGTTGCCATTACTGATGATAATCTCAAAGCACTAGTTTTGGTAAGTGTGTGATTAAACATGGATAATATTGTTGAAAAATACTGATTGGATCAAGAAATATCAAAGTTAAAATTTGAGAAAATAAAATATTAAAGATATAAATTTTATGTAAAAAACCTTTAAATAAATTAGAGTAAAAATTAAGTATAAAAGATTGAAAAATATTATTAAAAGAAAAATAATTTAGAATTACAACAACTCAAAAATAAACTCTCTCAACTATGTTTTTCTCTTTCTCTCCTTTTTCTCTGGTAAGATTTTTGTGGGATCTGGGATTTTGAGATGCCTATTTCCTTATGCTATAGGCAGAGCAGAGGATATCGTAGCTGGCTGAAATATTTGACTTTTCTCTTTTTTTTTTTAACAATTGTGAGGCCCATTTTCTTTCTCATTTTGAGGGCTACCTTCTTTTACTTTGACAAATATGATATTATTGCACAGTTTAAGACAAGATTAAAATTCATCATTAGGGCGTAAACGCTGCTGTGCTACTAATTTCATGCATTCGCTGATGCACGCACTCCACTCGGATGCATGCATGTGCTTGTTTGTGTTTGTATTTCTTCGTTTGCTATATTAATATTTGATGTGGCTATAAATTCAACTCCTGGAAATAGGACATGTTTGTTGCTGGAACTGATACATCATCAGCAACCCTAGATTGGACAATGACAGAGCTTGCCAGGCATCCTAGAGTAATGAAGAAAGCACAACAAGAGGTCCGGACGGTCGCATCTGGAAAGGGAAAGGTTGATGAGTGTGATGTTCAACACCTGCATTACTTGAAAGCTGTGATAAAAGAGAGTATGAGACTCCACCCACTAAACCCTCTGCTGATTCCTCGAGAATCTATGGAGAAATGCGTCCTCGATGGCTACGAAGTACCTGCAAAAACTCGGGTTTTAGTGAACTCGTACGCTATTGGAAGGGATCCAAATTTATGGGAGAATCCTCTAGACTATATTCCAGAGAGGTTTATGGAAGACCCTATTGATTTCAAGGATCAAGACTTCAGGTTTCTACCATTTGGAGGAGGAAGGCGAGGTTGCCCAGGTTATATTTTCGGTTTAGCAACAATCGAGATTGCACTTGCCCGACTTCTGTATCATTTTGATTGGGCATTACCTGATGGAGTTGAAGCAGATGACATTGACCTCGATGAGATTTTCGGGCTCGCCATGAGGAAAAAAACTGCACTAGTTCTAGTATCAACCGCCATTAAAGACTAGCAGTCGGTGGGAGACGATACATGGTTGATAAGCTAAAATCCTTTCCAGGAAGAAAAATAATCGATGTATGAGTATGTGAACTCTGGCCAATCACTTGTATACTTTATCGTAATCACCATTATTATTCTAGTAATCACTTGTGTTAATTACATACAAATGAAGAAAGGTTATGTATAATCTTCGATTTACAAGCACCAATCGACTATCATCTCAATTCGTTCGTTCTTCATTCTCACGATGGAAGACATCACATCTCATAGTCCATATCCTGAAGGCCACAGAGCCGTCGGCATTTTCCACTATCACCAAGTTTGGGCCAATCCCCTTCAGGACCGTGTTTCTGCAGTATCAAGAACAGTGATGAACAATTTTCTTCATTCGACTTAGGCTTGTGCATCACAGGTCTCTATATCTTAGGTCTCTAAAGGTGATTCCCTCATCCCAATAGCTCCCACACCCTAACCCGAACAATTATGAAGGGATAAATTACGGTACCCAGTGGCTTCCTATATGGGGTCCAGATTCTAGTGCCCACAAGGAGCCCACCCAGAGGGCGTAACTTCCACACTGCGGCTGCCAGGACTCGAACCGTGGATTCTTAGGTCTTAACACCCACCCGAATATCAACTGAGCTACGTCCGTGCGGGCCACAGGTCTCTATATCATTAATATTAAGTGGGAGAAAACAATTCTTTCTTTTTCACTAAAATTAGAAAAGGTCTTTCTTTTTCACTAAAATTAGAAAAGGTCGGCTTTCTACGTTATCAAGAACATTGATGAACAATTTTCTTGATTTGATTTAGACTTGTACATCACAAATGGGAGAAAATAATTCTTAATTATTAGTTGTTGGTGTTTGAAATGATGACTGCAAAAACTCATAAATACAAACTACAAAATCAAGCAATTAAATTATTTTATTTTATTTTTTTCAACATCTTAATAAATTTCTTTTACATATATTGGTTCATGTATAATTATAAACTTATTAATAATATAATAATATGTATTAATTTTCATAAAATAAACATTTAATAAATATAATAGCTCATATTTATACTTAAGTCATTTCGTCTGGACGGTCAATCCCAAGAAAATGAATACTTCAACCCAACAAGTCCTCTACTCCTCCCTCTACTCCTCCCTTGTTTTATTACTGGTTACAATCATTTACCGTGCATTGAAATCCTGGTCAGCTCCATCGAAGTCATCAGCTCCACCGTCACCACCGGTGGTGCTACCCGTTATTGGTCACCTCCACCTCTTAACAGAAATGCCACACCACACCTTCACCAACCTCTCTGACAGTCTTGGCCCAATAATATATCTCAAACTCGGTCAAGTTCCTACCGTTGTTATCAGCTCTGCGCACCTTGCTAAACTTGTCCTTAAAACACACGATCATGCCTTTGCTAATCGGCCACAGCTTATTTCTGCTCAGTACCTGTCTTTTGGCTGTTCTGACGTCACCTTCTCCTCTTATGGTGCCTACTGGAGGCAAGCAAGAAAGATTTGCATCACCGAGTTGCTCAGTTCGAAAAGGGTTAACTCGTTTCGATTGGTTCGAAACGAAGAGGTGAATCGGATGTTAGGCACCGTGTCTGGTAATTCTGGTAAGGAAGTTGACATGAGCAAGACGTTTTTTGGTTTAGCAAATGATGTGTTGTGTAAAGTGGCGTTTGGGAAGAGGTTTACGGAGGTATCTGGGGATCGGAAAAAGAAGGATTTGGTTCATGTTTTGACGGAAACACAGGCTTTGTTGGCTGGGTTTTGTATCGGCGATTTCTTTCCGGAGTGGGAATGGGTCAACTCATTGAGTGGGTACAAGAAAAGGTTGATAAATAATTTGAACGATTTAAGAGAAGTTTGCGATGAGATAATCAGTGAACACTTGAAGAAGAAGATTGAAAATGATGGTGAGGATGACAACGAAGATTTCGTCGATGTCTTGCTAAAGGTTCAAAAACGACAAGATTTGGAAGTTGCCATTACTGATGATAATCTGAAAGCTTTAGTCTTGGTAAGTTTGTTTACTGAGCATCTGTGATCGAATCTTTCTTAAAAATTGACAATTAACAAAGAAAAACGTAAACAATTGACAGAGACAAACGTAAACAATTGGGTTATCGTTGATTTTCATGCATTTGCTGATGCATCTGCTTATTGACAATTCAATGACTAATCAAACTTCTGGATAATGAGACCGGTGGGAGTTGAACTCTTCGATGGCTCTTTGGTGCTTGTGTTAGTAACATACGTAACTGGTGAAATAGTTAGGATCTTGATAGAATTGAGGCTATTAATTTAACACTAGAATTGAGGCTACAAATTTTGAAGCTTATCTTGTTGATCTTTTTTACTTACCTTGGAAATAGGACATGTTTGTAGCTGGAACTGATACATCATCAGCAACACTAGAATGGATAATGACAGAGCTTGCCAGACATCCGAGAGTAATGAAGAAAGCACAACAAGAGGTCCGGGCCGTCGCTTCCGGGAAAGGAAAGGTCCACGAGAGTGATCTCCATCGCCTTCATTACATGAAAGCATTGATAAAAGAGAGTATGAGACTCCACCCACCAGTCCCTCTGCTCGTTCCTCGAGAATCTATGGAAAAATGCGTCCTTGATGGCTACGAAATACCTGCTAAAACTCGAGTTTTAGTGAACTCCTATGCTATCGGAAGGGATCCAAATTCATGGGAGAATCCTCTAGACTATAATCCAGAGAGGTTTGTTGAAGACCCTATTGATTTCAAGGATCAAGACTTCAGGTTTCTACCATTTGGGGGAGGAAGGCGAGGTTGCCCTGGTTATACTTTCGGTTTAGCAACAATCGAGATCGCACTTGCTCGACTTCTGTATCATTTTGATTGGGCATTACCTCATGGAGTAGAAGCAGATGATGTTGACCTCAGCGAGACTTTCGGGCTTGCCACGAGGAAGAAAACTGCACTAGTTCTAGTGCCAACAGCCGTTAAAGACTTTGAGTTCTGGGGAGATGATATATCGTCGATGGGCTGAAATCCTTTCCAGGAAGAATGGAAATCAATGTCTGAGTTCGTGGACTCTTGCTGTCCACTAATTAACTTTACTGTAATCATTGTGCGAGTAATAATGCTTATGATATAAGGATAATCAAAACAATAATCCCGGACACCAATACCATCACATATCTCAATACCTGTGAAGAATGATATGATTTTTGGATTCAGATGCAAATGAAGAAAGGCTATATAGTCTCCATTTCGAAAGACAAAAAAGGAAAACAAAATCTATGAAGCAAACCATCCAGTTAAGTTGTCTGTATATTGTCTCTCAGTTTGATACTGGAAGTATATCAGAATGCTTCACCTTCCAGATAAGCAAAAGGCTCCCGACCACTGTCAAACATAAGGCCGCTTCACCTTCATGAAAATTGAACAACGGACTCCAACATGTTACAAGTTTGATGTATTATGGGCAAGTATAGCGAAGGAACTGTAACTTGCTGACACAAAAAGCTGTAAAAACGATCACAGCAACTCACTTGGCTTTCTCTGCAGGAGCTTCCTCCGGTTCATCAGTTGAACTTAAAGTAGTAAGCTTTCCGAAAGATTCTTTCGCGTCTCCGAAGAAGTCTTTCACTTTATCAACTACAGTTTTGAGTTTGTCGGGTGTTGGAAGCTATAAAGATTGGATGTACATGCATATTGATACAAAGAGAAACCACAAGTCATTAAATCAGTATACTCCAAAATAAGGCCGCAGTTCGTAGAGCATGTTAATATGATTGGCATACAGAATATACCAGCAAAATCAGAATCTGGCATTCTTTCAGGCCTCTTTCCCATTTCAGAAAGCTGGAAAGGCATATGCCAGATCCAGGAAATTAAGTAAAAAGGAAATAGAGTTCAAGAAAGCAAACAAGCACTAACCTCAATAACATCTGTAGTAGAAAGGGCAGCTCTCACATTACCATTTTCCTTCACATTCAATGAAAGAACAATCAGGCATTCTGATTGTTTTTTGTGCAAGTATCAAATTCATAAGTCAATAACATGGGAACAAACAGATTTCTATCTGAACTTGATACAATGGAAGGAGGAGGGATATTAAGAACATTACAACAAGTTTGTAACCATATCTGAACTCGGCTGCTGATCGCAGTACTCGATATTGTTTAAATGCTGTCTTTTGTATCTCCTTCTCATCCTACTCAAATTTACAGGCCAGCGGTTAGTAATGCAAAGGAACCACAACCAAAGCGAAACATGCTCATGCTAACAATGGTTTTTCCTAGAGAAGCCAGAGAAGGACTAATATATCATATCCAATTACAAACAGGACTTACTCTGTAAATGACAGCAGCGAGATTTCTATCAAGTGTATCTTTGTAAATATACTTCCCCAAAAAATTATCTTTCGCAGCAACCATGATTTTGGCAGTAGTACCACCGGTTACAAGACTGAGCGGGTACCAAAGATAAACCTGGCAACAAATGAAAATGTCCAACTCCATTAATGACAGCAAACAAGCAGATCAATATGGAGTGCAGACCCTCCAAAAAGTATTAGGTTGCTATATATTAGTCAAAAACAAAAGCAAGAATTCAGTTTAATTTACAATTCGGCGAAACGAAAGCAATAGCAAAAGAATCAGGGATTTATAATTGAAATTATTACTAAAAAGACTTTGGTATATGCAGAAGGAGACGAACAATGAAGAAAAAGAAGAAAGAGACAAACATTAGCCATGCGAATGAAGATAACAAATTTGGGGTTGCCATCATCTTCAATCTTTGGTAAAGATGGAGCTGGAGGCCTCTGAAACTGGCGTGATTGCATTCCCCGCTTCCCTTTAGCTTCAACAATCAATAAAGTCCGCTTCTTTAAAGATTTCTGTACTGTTGCTGTTGTTCTTGTAGAGAAGAGTGAGTGCTTAACAAGTCCATCTTCCTGATGATGATTTATCATTCTCGAAGAATCCGATAAAGGAAGCCTAACTAATGCATTTAGAGACAAACCCACTTCCATTTTTGTGTTCAATCTCGAGATTTGTCGATAAAGTAAGCGTCTTTAGGCTTGTTTTTGTTGTTTCAGTTGCGGAAAGAAGTAGAACCTTATCCACCCAGTTACATATATACGAGGAGGAAGTAACGAGATGTGTAAGAGATAATATTCACCATACACGTGGCAGCTCAATTTCAGTCCCACCAAGAGGACAAGAACTGATGGTTTGATGACAAGCCACGCTACCCATTTATCTACAGCAGTTGTGATAGATAAGTCCCCCATCTATTATTCATAAATATAATATTCATGGTGTGAAGGACGGCAGCGTTAGGCTTGACAGGTTATACCAAAGAACAGAACAATTTTCATCATTGTTATTGACATTGTAAAAGGAAACAAAGCATTGTAAAAGGAAACAAAGCATGTGTGCAGGAATTTTCCTTGGTTCTTTATGCACACACATGAATGGTTTCTGTCTTATTCGACTTGTCATCAACATGGTAGACGATGATTATTTCACCAACCCCAGGGCCGGGCAGATAGATACCTACTGATATCGCTGATTTATTACTACCTCAAGAGAGAGAGATTATTTCTCTGTTGAAGTTTATTAGCAGCATTTCCAGCAGGAAGCTGCAATTATTGGTTTTGATTTCCATCCAAGTATCAAGCACCCTTTCTCTTCCGTAATTGTAAAACCTTCACAGACCTTGGCCTTTCCAAGCCACTGCTTTACCTGAAATATCATCTTTATGGGTGCAGGGTGAAATCCAGCCCGGCTCATCCTCCTTCGCCATTTATCCACACTTTCATGCCTTTCCACTCTTGCGGGTCCTTCACAGCTGACAATGTTCTTGATTTCCTCCCCGAAAAAGAACTGCTCTATCTTGGCCCGCTTTGTGTCGTACTTTGGCAACATTGCGTCTAGTGAATCAAATATAGCAGAATAGTAATGTAATGCCTCCATAAACCTTCCTAGAAAGAATGGCCCGTTATGGCTCGAATCTTGCTCCACTAGAACTAGTTGTTTTGGTGAAAGTTCATGAAGTACTTGTAGAACCGAGTTCAACGCTCCTCGGCTCTCTTTCACCACGCAATGCAATTGAAGCATGCTATTGATGATCACAACTTCACCATCAAAGATTTTGAAATGTTCTGTTTTCAGGTTTTCTAGGCTGCTCTCGACCCATGAAAATTCGAAGTTTAATAATCCCAAGCTTCTTGCATAGCTTTGTAGTTCATCTCCTATTTCTTGAAGGCGCTCCTCGGAGTTTCCTACGCCAGTTATCCGAAGGCGTCGAGGTTGTCGGCCATGGCGGTTAGCTATGCTGTGTAATAGGTTGCGCCATTGTCGACCATGGGGCAAACCAATGGTCATCCCCAAATCAACAACGTGAATTGAACTCTCTCCCTCAAAGGCTTCCAAAATTGATGCATTTGCAACAAAATGACCAAATTGGATTTGTGGACAAATCTCGTAGACAAGGTTCAAGACCTCATCTTTCTCTACTGTAAAAAGGCTTGTTTTCGCTGGAGGACCCAAGTGCCCTACTGCTCCGAGTGGGTGAACTTGTGCCAGCCGATCAGATAAACCTTGGACGAAACAGGAAGCAACTCTTTGAAATGCTGCTCCAAAGACAAGGGCATTACCTCTCAACTCTAAGAGTAACGCAGAAGCGTGTATTTTGTCCCGGCAGGCCACAGCTTCTGCACATGCAATGAGTTCCTGTACCAGTTTCATCCCATCGAAGCTTTCTTCAATCTTTGCTTCATTTTTCTCGCTCTCCACACCTTCTTCCATAGCTTCACTTTCCAAGTACCTTTCCATGTAAGCCCAGACATAGTCTCTGAAGTTAAGCCCCCGCCAGGTACTCTGGTTTGTACCATAGCATCCAATATAATTCCCAACGGATTCTGTCCCACTTGGTTCTTGCTTTACCCTCTTGTGACTTCTTGTTTCATCTGAATCAGAACAAGCAGGACGGCTGTTCTTCAACATGGAAATACTTGGGATTGAAAAGCAGAGATTAAGATCAAGACCTGTTGTATCATAATTTTGATAATCTCTGGAGAATTCAGAATGCTTGTAAAGGAAAGAAGGCATTATTTCTTCCTCAACTAGATCAAACATCTTTACAATTACTGAATCCTGAAAGCTTCATTCCATGTCTAAGCACTACTTATAACTCGAAATGTCATTGTTGAATGGTGAATATTACGAAGTTGAATATTAAATTCATACACTGTGGAAGGTACTCAGGAAGAACTAAAAAAAAGGAAAAAAAAATGAAGGAAATGATAATGGAATGCTGTCTTGCATCAGGCAGGCATAGAACAATGCAAGCATAGAGCAATCTAGGCACATTCTTCCTTAACTAAAGAAATCCTCGAGTTAAGGAGAATAATAGAAGTTTTCTTTAATGTTTCAATTCTGTCCAGCTCAGGAATTAATCCTTATCTGATTGTCTTATATGAATCTACACTACTCTTCCAAGTTTTTTCTTCTGGCTTCTGCTTTATATCGTTATGTCTCCTCATATTTGCTGGGATGCCTCAACAGAAACATCATTGATAATGCACAATGTAAGATAGAAAATTATGAGAGCAGGCTATGATAATGACATGGGTATGGATTTTTGTTTGCTATGCTTGGCGTTGAGGTAGGCAACGAAGAGGACATGGATACTACTGCTATGACTTTCTTTATATTCATGTAATGCCGGCAGATTTAGAGGCTATCGTTCCACAGGATTAGTTTATTGAAGCTAGTTTATGTCTGTGAAATGCATAGACATTGTTTTTAGGAAAAAGCTATGCAGGATATCCTGTCTTGTATCCAATGCATTGATGCCAGCAAGATTGTTTAGACACTAGCAAGGTTACGTATGCATCCTCGGGAAGCCTGCAATAGCAGGAATGATCAAAGCGGCAACCATGGCTAAATCTAAACAATGGAATGGCAGCAATCTTCTTGATATACTTGCATACAGAAATAGCCGTTTCAATTCAAAAACCTGAAAATCTGGCTGGAAGAACTCTATTTCTCATTATGCACATGTACAAAAATATTGATCCTACCCATTTTCCTGCTTAATTCAATAGGAAAGCTCATGTCCTCTAAGAGATACATACTTTTTAACCCATATAGATATATCTTCTGCACACGCTTGCGCCTTGGGTGTTTTCAGAAGCACATCCAGGGTAGCAAACTCATGCACAGCATCCTTATAATCAAGAACGGGAGCATCCACGTTTACTTTCCTCAATTCTTCCGAGTAAGCAATGGCCCTGTCTCTCATAAAGTCATTTTCTGCGACAACTACTAGCGTTGGTGGCATATATTTGAGAGGAACCTGTCTTCCAGAGAGGAGAGGATTGGCAGCAGGATGATCTAGATTAAATTCGTCCTCAGGTAAGAAGAGTTTCCAAGCCAGCTTGCATATTGCCTCGTCATAGAAATAAGAGTTTCCCAGCTTAGCTTCAGAACGCGTAGGAGTGTTTCCAATGAAGAAAGGATACATTAGGACCTGTGCCACAATCTTGACAGGATCTAAGAGCCTGCCAGACACTACAGCCTTTTGTGTCACATAATCTGCTATATTTGCGCCCGAGCTTGCCCCAAGGAGTACGCATCTGTTGGGGGAACATGACCATGTCAGCGAAGAACTCTACGAAACATAAAAAAACAAAAGCAGCTAACAAATTTGACAAAAGTTGCATCCACATCATATTGTCAACCACGTAAAATTCAACACAAGAGGCTATAATATGGCCATTCTTAACAGCTCATTATAACAGGAGGTGAACTACGAATTACATTTTCTAGATGAAGTTCACATCTAATCCATAAACATAACATACAGCAATGAGGCTTACAGCATTAACATCATAAACATGACAAGGATTAGAACTTGGGATCATCAGACAAACAAATTAAAAGTAATTGATCTCAAATCAAACTGTTATATACCTTACCTGGAAGGATCACCATGAGCAGCCAACCAAGGCTCGAGCATGGAAGCACCAAAACTGTCAAAAATTCCACTTTGAACACCTGATCTTCTACAAGCAGCCAGATTAGCTTGCTTAGCTAACCAATTCAAGACCTTAATCCCATCTTCAAAAGCAGCAGGGTACTTACTTTCAGGAGCCAATCTATACCCAACAGCAATAACAATCACATCGCACAACTTGGCTATTCTCCGACAGAAAACATCATTTGCAACCGAGTCGTTACTCCCAGTGACAAACCCACCTCCATGAAACTGCAGCATCACCGGTAACTTCCTCTGAAAACCACCAGGAGGCGGGGAGTAGCCACCGTAAGGTGAAGTATTGATGAATGAAGAAACGGCAGTTTCAGGAAGAAAGAGGCGTAGAGAAAGAGAAGAAAAAGGATCAACATGAATATCCTTGGTGGCTACACCATCAGTGAACGATGGATTGCTAGAAATGGAAGATTCAAGGGGTCTTGAGGAAACACCAAACGGAGTTGATTTGTCACCGGCGATTAACGATCGGTCAGATAGGCTCTGTAGAAGGTGTTTGTGTTGGTGTTTAAAGAAAACACTGTGAAGTTTAACAAATACGCTTGGCATGTCTTGAATTTCTTTCAAAAGAAAACAGAGATAGAGGAAACGGGAATTTGAAAGAGATGATAAAGATCAAATCTTTCATGTATCATTTCCCTTTTGAATGGGATGAATTGACCAAAGAGACGCCATTGATGATGTGAACTGAAAGAGAGGGGGACGGATTCAATTCAAACTTTTAAAAGTAGGGGTCAAAAGAGAAGCTTCTGATTTTGTTTTTTAATTTTATTACTGTGGTTTCGTTTAAATACGCTGCTTCAGATGGTTGTACGTGTTTGACAAAATTGTGATTTTTCGCTAATGTACAATATTGAGAAGCGGGGAGAACAGGGGATGATGAAAGTTTCCGGGAGAAATTCCCTTTTATTATTATTTATAAATTATTTATAAAAATATTTTATTTTTATAAAAATATTTTATTTTTATGAAGAGACGTGTAAAATATTTATAAAATTTATTTTTTTATTTTTTTATTTTTAAATTTTTTTTTCATTTGTTTATATTTTTTAATATATAATATATTATTTTTTATCAAAATATATTTTAAATTAATATTAAAAGAAGTATAATTTAAAATTTTAATATGAAATATTTAAAATATATATATTAAATATCTAAAATTATATTTTTTTAATATTTATTAAATATATTATATGATATGATATCTTTTTCTATAAATTTTAAAAGAATTTATATTTTTAAAAAAATTTCAAGATTAATTAGACAAAAAAAACAAGGATTAAGTCAAAAGATCCTTATTTTATTGTAATTAGCAAGATTAATGAATTAAAAAGTTGAAATTTTCTTATATTTAGGTGGATAATTCGATGAGTTGTATTAATTTATTATTATAAAGATTTATGAATATAATTTAAAATTTTTAATTACATTAAAAATTTAAATTCAGATTTAATTTGAATTTAATATGAATAATTCAACATAATTTATTTTATATAATAAATTTATATATCATATGAATAAATATTATATATTTAATATTAAAATAAAATATATAATATAAAGTGATACAAAAATAAAATTAAAATAAGATAATATTAAATTCATATATTTTATTAGAGATAATATTTTATTATAAGGCAACCGTGTGTTACTTGTAATGCCAGAAAATCTCCCTTTCTCTATTCGACACGTTTCTTCAACAAATATGTAATTTAACCCAAATATTTATATTAATTTAATAAAATTTCCAATAAGATAATATATATTAAAATGGTGGTCCCAAGTGGGTCGTTGGCTATATAGGAATTGGATAATCCAAATACCTTTTTTTAAAAAAGATAATTTAATAAACTTTATCACATCATGGAGACGAGTAAGTAATTGACAATTAAACCAATTGTGTGTAATTGGGTGTCATTTTGGCTAAAATTAAACTTTAATTAATTCCATCATCATCTTTCTTATTCACTTAATCATATCTTTTTTACTTAATTGCAAGAAATAATTAAGAATAGTAAAATAACAATACTTATTACATTAAGTTAACTATATTATAATATAAAGTATAAGATAAGGTTAAATTTTTTCAAAAAAATTACATTTTTTAGTTTACTTTAATTAATATTATTCATCAAGTTCCAGTAAACTTTTTTATTAAATTATATATAAAAGAGATTTGATGGATGTGGTTATAATCTTAATATTTAAGCTAAATAATTAATTTTATTTGAAAGAAATTTGAAGTAAAATTATGAACTCGTTAATAACATAATCATATATATTAATTTTCATTAAATATTATTCGTTAATTTTATATTCATCGATATATAATTATTATTAATTATTAATATATAAATAATAATCAACAAATATTTAATATTTAATAAAAATTAACATATAAATTTAAAATAAACTCAAAATCGTAAAAAATTGACTCTAATATCACTTGCACTAAAAACCCTGCCACGACCCCTTTGTTCACCGCGACAAGTAATGGCCTGTGGTTAAATTTCTGCATTCTATGCTATAAATTCCACCCTCTCCGATGCATTTCACAGGAATGCAAATCCGAGCACAATTTGAAAATGAAGCTTGGAATCAGACTGATCTCCAGAGAGATTGTCAAACCTTCTTCTCCAACCCCGGAGCATCTTCGCCATTACAAACTTTCCTTTCTTGATCAGATATCTCCTCCCGTTTATAATCCTTTACTTCTCTTCTATCCGATTGATGGTAAAGTTCAACTCGACAATGTCCAGAAATATGACCAGGTCAAGCAATCCTTGACTCAGGTGTTAAATTTGTACTATCCGCTGGCAGGACGCATTCAAGACAACCATTTCTTGGACTGCAATGATGAGGGTGTTGTTTGTTTGCAGACAGAAGTCATATCCTGCAATCTTTCAGATGTTATTGATGATCCGCAGCCAACTGAATTCAGAAAGTTGCTTCCTTTTCAACTAGATGAAGCTCAGGAATTGGTGTTGGGGATTCAATTCAACGTCTTTGAGTGCGGTGGAATTTGTATCGGTTTGTGTCTTTCTCATAAGATCGCAGATGCATTATCAACCTTAACATTTCTCAAAACTTGGGCTGCCATTAGTCGTGGTGAAGCTGTCGATACAGTGCGTCCGCAATTTGATTCGGCCACCCTTTTCCCTCCCAAGAATCTATCCGGATATGATCCAACCATTGGTATCACCAGAGAGAATGTTGTGGCAAAAAGGTTTGTGTTCAGGGCCTCCTCAATAGAGACTCTAAGGGAGGCATGTTCGACAAGTGATGGTATGAGCCCAGAAAAAAACCAGCAGACCAAACCGCCTTCACGCATCGAAACGTTGTCAGTTTTTATATGGAGTCGGTTCATGGCGGCAATTAATGCAGAATCAGTGCCTGGAAACATAAACCTGATGCTTCACGCTGTTAACCTCCGTACCAGGATGAATCCGCAATTACCAGAACATTCTTTTGGGAACTACTACCGGGTTGCTATTACAATTCCATCCACAGAAACTGTCAGAAAAAGTCATGATCTTGTCAGGCTACTGAGAGATTCAATAAGTAAGATCGATAACGATTATGTGAAGAATCTTCAGAAGGGGGATCAACACTTGGATTTCATCAAAGAGAGAGCTGAAAGTTTCATCAGAGGTGAGATGGCTAGTCTTAATTTCACCAGTTTGTGCAGGTTTCCCTTATATGCAGCAGACTTTGGGTGGAGTAAGCCAATATGGGCAGGGTCACCAAGTTTAACTTTCAGGAATCTAGTTGTTTTCATGGACACAGCTTCTGGAGATGGAATAGAGGCCCTGATACATCTGAAAGAGGATGACATGGCCAAATTCCAGGAAGACGAAGAGTTGCTCCAGTTTGTTTCCTTGTAATTACAGATTTATATAACATTGGAAGTTATGCCCATTCTTTACACTAATGGGTATTATTTGTGCGAGACTAACAACGTCTCCAATTGTTGTTGATGAATGTATTGAGCATATGCTTTCTGATGACATAAGTGTGCTGTAATATTCATGTAGAAGCTTGAAATGTAATCTCAGAAGTAACTTTTTAAACAACTGCAAGCAATCAGAAAGACTTGGATTTTCGTCTTAATCCAGAGAAGTACAATGAACCTTTCAAGACAAAAAAAAGGTAGAAGAACAAAAACCCAAATCATAAATTCACCAAATTTACAGAGAAGAGTGGGGCATGATGGGATTGGGTAATGGTACACGAGGATTCAAAGAAGCAACAGCAAGCAATTCTTGATCATGTTCAAAGAACCCCATATCTTCCTCTGCCAATGTCACCCAACTCTCAATTCCATCTCCTTCTTTAGTATCCACCATTACAATAACATTCTTGAATGCCCAGCTTGGTATAGTAACCCAAGCAGGTTTCCCCCACCCAAAATCAATGTCATAAAATGGAAACCTGCATAAACTAGTGCTTGAGTAGAAGTCTATGTTACCTTCTTCAAGCAGATGTCCTACCTCTTTGCATGATTTTGGAATAGCTAATAAAGCGTCATCTCCTTGTAGTTTCTTGGCATAGTTCTTGTCAAAATCTTGCATCCCTTTTCTGAGCTGAGTTACCAAGCTTGACAATTCTATCTGATCGCACTCTGTAGCCGGCGATGTGAAATGTCCTGCAAGATTACCAATACAGTTTTCAGGCATGAGTGGCACCATCCTTCTTCGCAGATTCACGGATTGAGAAAGTATGGATATCCCGGGATGATCTCTGTTTGATCTTGATGAATTCATTGCGCATTTCCAGATCAATGCTGTCACAGCTTCAACTCTTGTTGGTTGCTTTACGATTTCACTGGCGGATTTAGCCTGCAGAGCACTTATGCTGCGAGAATCAAAGACCAATCTTTTAGTAACATGCAACTCTTTCTCTATCATGCTAGGTGGCTTTGAAAACGACAAGTTCTTAGGTGGGAAGATTGATGATGCTTTAATTGAAGGAATCACAGCCTGACTAGACCGACGGCCAGAAGATATGGCTGCCCATTCCCTGGCAAAAGTAGTAACCGTAACTTCATCGGATATCTTCTGTGAAATGCATATCCCAATTGCCAATCCACCACAAGAAAAACAAGTGATTTGAACATGTAACAAACAGCCAAATAAAGCTTCTTCAGAATCGATTTCAACAGCAATCAATTTTCTTATCAAGTCGGTATCAGGTTTTTCAAGAAATGAAAACAGAGGACAGTCAAGTTTTGCTTCAACCAAAACAGCTCCATCGTCGTTACATTCAACAGATGCATCAGCTTCTCTGATCCTACCCGCAAGAGGGTAGAATCGGGTTAACGTTTCAGACAAAGATCGCTTCAGCAGCTGAAATCTTTCAGAAACTGAAGTGGGACTATGAATTCGGGCATCAACGGAGTAAAAGAAAAGCAAAGGACGATAACAAACAGGAGCAAGCTGATCAAGACGAGAAAGCCGGAAATTCCTAAGGTAAAACGGTGTAGGCGAAAATGGTTTGATGGGTTGTTTGTTCATGATCTGAGGATCGAGAGCCATAGCCGAATCTGGGATTTGAAGCATACCGAGGACAAGATGATCATCCGGTGATAATATAGACAAAACATTCATTGATCAGTTGAATTCCAGAATTAATTTTGTAGAAACTGATGGGAGTAGTTAGTGACGTTGAACTGATGAATTCCGAAAAGTCAAACTCAGATTTCTTTATTACGCACACAATTCAAATGCAAAATTCCAATTCTTGGAGTTAGTAACAATGGATCTGCCACCATAGATTAGATTACTCTAAATGTCTTATTATATCAAAAATGATGACATAAATATATACGAATAATTTATTTTAAATTATCCTTTTCATTATAGTAATTTCAACTGATTTCAAATATATATATATATATATATATATATATATATATATATATATATACATATTTTATATATTTTATTTAATTTATAAAATTAATAATAAAATATTTTATTTATGAAATATATGATTTAGGTTTCATTTAGATTATAGAAATTTAAATTTTATAAAAAATTAAATGGTTAATTTTGATTTTTTATTTGATTTTAAATATAAAATTTATAAATAGAATTTGAAAATTTTAATTTCTAAGCGAGAATTTAAATTTTATTAAAATAAATGAATTTAAATTTTTATTTTATTTTTCATGATTAAATAATAAAATTTTTTAAATTCTTTCATTTAAAATCATCCAAACTAAACGATCTTAAATATAAATATTTTAAAAATGATATTTGAAAAATATTTTATTTTTAAAATTTATGATATTTAATATTTTATTTATTTTTATTGAATTAATAAATAAAATTAATAATACATTCATTATATATATATATATATATACATATTAGATATATATATATTAGATATATTATACATATGATGACATCTTACAACTAGCTTCCATTTTCTTATTATTTATTGTATTGGAAAGATGACAATTGAATTAAACTACTATGAAATTGGAAGATTTTTCCCACAAAGGGACCCCATGAAATAGATGTATTGCTACCATTAATGTTGACATTAAAAACAACATAATTATGTTAATTATATTAATTTCAAAAATTTTCTAATCAATTGTAATTAATTTTTTATAAGATAAAGAAATAATAATAATAATAATAATAATAATAATAATAATAATAATAATAACCTACAAACTATTCAAACATAGGCAAAATTGACTTTCCAACATTTTTTATTCTTTATTTCTTTAGCGTGGGAGAATCTAAGACTTGTTCAAAAATTTTATGGTATAGGGTACAAGCTTGATAAATGATAACTATTTTTTAAATCTATATTCCTCTCTTTAAAATGTCTTTTAAATATCTTTTCAAGTGTAATTTTCATATTTTTATTTTTAAATAAATACATTCTTATGTGTATAAATTAAATATTTCTTATACTTTTTATTTTACATTTATTTTTTTTAACTCATTTCATGTATTTAACAATAGAATTTTACATTTTAGAATATAGCTTATTAGTTTCATGGATCTTAAATTTAATCATAGTCATTTTTCTCATGTAACTATTGCATAAAAACTTTTTGAATCATATTTCCCTACAAAAATTAAACAGAATGGCTACGGAACTTAGCTGTCGCTAAAATGGGATTTGCCGTCACTATTTACTATAGTGACAGAAATAGCGATGGTAAAATTCCGTCGCAAAATCATTTGACGTTAAATTTGTTATGATGAATTTAGCTAGGGAATTAATTCCGTAGCTAAATCCATAGCCATTTAACTATGAATTTACCGTCTCCTTTTTTGTTTCTAAATAGCTACAAATACAATTTTCGTCGCTAATTCCGTAGTTAAATTGCCATGGAATTCATCTCCTTTTGTTGCTAAATTAAAATAATTTATTTATTTTAATTTATTTATTTGAATTAAAATACAAATATTTATTTATTTATTTACCATCACAATTCCATAAAATTAAATTATTTCAATATTTTTTTAAAATATAAAAAATTAGATATAATTTTAATAAAATTCTGTATGAACTTATACTTGAAATTTGAATTAAAATATTAATACATAAAATTGTGAATATTATAAAAATTATTAACATACTTCTCCCACCCCTAAGTCTATAATTCGATTTAAATAATCACAATACAATTAATTCATGAAATATGATATAAATTAAATAATGTTATTGAAGTTAACATCACAATACGAGTGAAATATTTATTTATTTATATATAATATTAATGAAGGCAACACACTTTTCGAGCCGTTATCTGTAACATAATTGAAAGAATTAATGAGGAAATAAAATAAATAAATAAAATAAATAAAGCATGGTAAATGGGTTAATTACAGTTTAAATTCAAAGTAAAACAAAACAAAAAAGCTAAAAAAGAAAGTACATGCTCACATCAATTGCAATTAAAGAGAGATGACCTCAACGATGACATTTTTCAATTTTGGACATGAATCTTTTGCTCTTTGAAACCTTTTCAGGAGTGAGGTACAATAATTTAAGGTCTTCGCCCTTTTCAAGAGCCTTGTATATAAACTTCTCATCTTCTTTAGAAGTAGTTGAAGTAAGCTTGTAAGCAGAAATGCCTAAAGCTTTCAAACCCATTACCTAAAAGAAGTTGAAAACATTATGACAGGAGAATGGCACATAATTGATGCATTTGCAAGGTTAAGAGCATAAATAAATAAAATGACAAATAAAGGAGAGCACTTTCCTGCAACAAGAAAACCTCTAGAATGATTAGCATCCACATAAATAACAAACTTATTGAGTAAGAGGATATGAGAAAGAAAAGAAATTAAGACTTAATAATATGTTTCCATCGATTTACTCAGGCTATGATGGATGACATGTCACACCCCAACCCATACCTGGAGGAACATGCTCCCGTAGCATACGCAACGACCATCCCTCGGGAAAGCCGCCACGTACCCTACCAGGGATACGTCTTATTTGAACCTTTAGACATTCGTATGGGTACACAACCTGTATAGTGGTGAAACAGTGCGTAGCGTGGCATGCATTCATTCAACATACAGTCATCCCTGAATAGTATAAGTTTATACACCCTCATGCAATAATCACACGTCTATATAAATAAGGTA
>CANYBF011216957.1:0-19543 GCA_948192965.1 Dalechampia spathulata | reverse complement strand
ATTTGTGCATAGCTCCTTTTGTATTAGAATTGGCAGTATACTAAATGTATTGTATAAGAATCCATGTATTTATATATCCAGGGTTTTGTATTGATTTTTATATCTTTTTATTTGGATTTCTTATACGAGCATTAGAAGGTTAAAATCCCTTGCAGTATAATTATTGTTTTCCTGAGACGAGTGAGTGATAGTTATGCTATGGGATCATGTCGTCATCCCTCGGGTCTTGGGTCGGGGTGTGACACCAATAATTCCATAATTTAATTATGACATCATCATCTCTAATTATGACATCATCATGATGTCATTAATAAAAATTACTAATTTAACTTTTTCAATATTTTCATATCATTATTCACCTTCATCAATATATTATCAATCCTTAAATAACTATTCTTAATAAAATAAAAATTATAATTAAGCTTATTCGCTTACATCATCATTGTCATTTATGATATCATAATTTAATTTTCACTTAATTTGACTTTCTTTTTCTATATTCTCAAATCTTATTTTTATATCAATCATCTTAAACATAAATATTTCCATATGCTTATTTAATATTTCTTTTTTTTTTTATAACTAATCTTCAATTATTTCCATATGTATATATTCTACGTATATTTTTCACTCGTATAATTCCTTTATACGATCCTTAATCTTACTTAATTCATGAATTATGTATACTCCAAATAAAATCATAATTTATCTTAATTCCTTAATTGCATGCATTTCCATGCATACGTAAATATTTTACCTCGATTTACATGTAATTTATCGCTCGATCCCATTTTACACGTTCGAGCTCATTCTTCGCATTCGACTTATTCTAAAATTATCTTATCATCATTTCTTAATCCCAATAGATATTTTCTATTATTTTCATAATATTTACAATTTTTACCTTGAAATACGTGTATTTCGATAATTCTACATCATCACTCTATATTTTTTTTGATCGTATAGGGGATAATTTAATTACTCAAATTATTAATTCTTTTTGCGCTAAAAATGAGGATGTGAAAGAAATTATATGATGAGCATCTTCATTATGATGTTATTATACTATGGTGATGATTCATGGTTGACATTTTTAGAATGATTACAAAAGGAATGTAAATCATGTATTATGATATCATGATCTATCAAATAAGGTTAACATATACAAAGTTATGAACACAGTGATATCATGAATATTGATAAAAGAAATGATCATCATTACATTTAATGATATTGAATATATAGAATGGATTATGTATGGTATTATATTTCGATGCTTATATATTAAACATGACATCATAGCATATTGATTACATATCATGTAATGAATTATATAAGTAGGAAGGCATAAATATGAGATTATATGAAGAAGTTATAAGATAGGAAAGTAAGGAATGAAATGGTTCTAAAGGTACGATAAGTACTGGTTTATGGGATTCAATATCACAAAAGTATTAGAGAATGATATATAGTTATAAGATAGTAATGTACGAGTTACTATATTTATAGTTTATAATTATATTGAATGAGCTATTTAATCTATGATGTGTCATGATTTGTGGTAAATACTTAATAGTGATCTATAGTTGATGGGTTATAATATCATGGCCTATTAATCAAGGTCAATGAGCAATATTTTAATGTACTTACATTATAAAGTGATCTTCATTATATTAATGTCACTGAATGTATGAAATGAATGATGAATGTAATGGATGATGTATGATACTTCATCATGATGCTTACATATTTCATCATAGCATTATGGTACAATGCATACATATCATATCATGAAACATCTATAGACATATTTATATTCATGGCATGATATGGAGAAATAAAGAAGGAGGGAAATGAGTAAATGTGAGGAAATGTTAAATGGAAAGGTACTTGGCATATGAAATGTGTTCCTACGGGAAATGAAAGGAAAGAAAAAATGAAATGAAATGAAAAGAAATGAATATGAAATGGGTTCTACTATATTGAACCATAAAAATGAAATAAAATGAAATGAAAGACCCAGTACCATGCATGCATATGAAATGGGCCCAAAATGTGAAAGGGCAAATGAAATGAAATGTTACAGGAAAAAAAAGAGGGAGAATACATAACATGAATGCATTCTCACAGACCAACATTGTCATTCATACATTATGAAAGTACAGTGGATGAGATGATGAATGCACTATAAATGCATATATATAAATGTTATAGAAACATGATGGTTTCTATATGGTATGTTATTCAGACATAGAATATGGTCACATTCTCATAAAGATAATATGAAATAATACGGGGAAATAAAGGAAAGTACATAGCAAATTGACATTCATAATACATACCACATTTCATTACTACATAATGATTCGTATACAATGATTGGAGCTTATTCTCAGGAGTAGTAATGATTATGTTGATGGAATGATGCATGCACTACAATCATGCTTATATAGATATATACATTGAATAATAATGTACAGTATGGTATGATAAATAATGATACAGATGCATCTATAAATAGATATTGATAGTCCTAATATGATGGGTATGGTTATATAACATAAGTTATGAAATACATTAATTGGAGCTTATGCTTGTAAACAGTAATGTTATGCTGATAATATGATGATATAATATTATAGAGAACTTAATTATAGACATACAAGTTTATGTTTATAGGTAGCAGATATATACTAAAGATTTACAGTAAGATATAAACAGTTAGAGATTTACAATGTTTATGCAATATGAACATATTATGGGAATGTTTTACAATAATGAAATAGTTGATATTGGTTTATGAAATTTGTTATAGTATGCATGTTATAAGACCTACATTTCTTACAGGTATTTCTAAAAAGATTATTGATTCAAGAAAACAGATGATGTGTATCATGGAAATAGAATTGATATAGTATTCTCATAAATGATTATATGGCGATACTATAATTATGATGATTAGGATTATAAAACCTGTTCTATATATAACATATGTTTGATTACATTTTCTATATTTATGATTATAGCACCATTGAGTGAAACACTTAGCGTTCATCATTTGATGGATGTAGGTTTAATAGATGGTCGGAAACATATGGATCCCAAGATACCAATTCAGTAGGGTTTTCTTTGATGGCAAGGCCTTGGATCAGTATAAGATTTACTATATAGTAATGTCATATAGTTAAAGTACTGTTTATAGCAGTAAATACAAGTATAAAATGTAAGTTTAATTTTCTGAAATGTTTTTTCACAGACTTAATTCATAGTATGAATTTTACATATATCACTTACAAGAAATAAACTACGTATACTTTTCAATTATTTAAAAGTAAAATAAGTTTTATGCTTAAAATAAAAATTTGACATTCCTTGTAAGGTAATCAATGGTTTCCATTTATCTGGAGATCATTAATTATTCTACAGAAGCATGTCGTACCATGAAGGGTGTGACATATTTCCTTTTCTAATTTCTTCTATATAAAGTTTAATAAAAGCAAGATGAAGTGCATTATCCCATTTTACTTACATTTGAGATAGTGTTATCTTTATTTGTATTTTTTTCCACTTAAAAGTTTGGAAAGGATAAACCCAATTAAGAATTTTAAGGATCACTACTAACTAAAATACATAAACTAATATATATATATATATATATATATATATATATATATATTATATCGATTCACTATTTTAATTTTTTCAATTATACTACTAATCATAACTAAATTAATTATGATTATTTTTTAACCAATAATTATTTAATTTTTAATACTTCACACCACACACACAATCATTAATGAAAACTAAACAAAATCCTAGTTAAGGAATTCAAACATAATGTAATATATTTAAAAGGAAAATATGAAACAATTTAAAAGTTTATAAATCATTAAATCAATGTATAAAATTTAAAAGAGTAGAGGAAAGAAAGAAAGTATACCTTTAATGCAAATTTGAATTGAATAGTTATGCAAAAAATCTTTCAAATAAGTTTTCTACTATATCTAAAATAAAGATAGTTAATGAAATTTTATAATTAGATAAGGATAATATGGTAAAATATTTTGTCAAACAGACTTAAAACCACTTTGTTTATAAGTCCTAAAATAATAAATTGCTACTATTTAACTTTTATATTATAAGCTTGATTTATAAGTATTTAAATTATGTGAAATAAACAATTTAAGTTTATTTTAAAAGCTTATAAATTGGTTTGATTAACTTAGAAGGTAAAACAAGTACCTTGTTAAATAAGAGAATTAATATGAATTTGATGATACTTTA
The DNA here is from genome assembly GCA_948192965.1 of Dalechampia spathulata. Lineage (NCBI taxonomy): Eukaryota > Viridiplantae > Streptophyta > Magnoliopsida > Malpighiales > Euphorbiaceae > Dalechampia > Dalechampia spathulata. The sequence continues at coordinate 15,256 of CANYBF011216957.1, read as the reverse complement.
CATAAGGATTAATAATTGATATAAAGAATAACAGTTAATTTATGTGAAAATTAATTTAGATAGGAATATTAAGGCTTTAGATTACATGTAAGAAGCTAATTTTAAATATTTTCTCTTATTTATCCTAATTCATTCAAACTTCGTTTTCTAAAACTATAATATGGGGAAGTTAAGCTTTCACCATCTAAACATCATATAATTGTAATATCTTTTATCATAAGATGTATAAATATATGAGTATTGAAAATAATCAATGATAGAGAATAAAAGAGTTATCATTTGAATAATCAAGACATTTAAGGATGATTTAGCAATAACTAATTTTCTACCAAAAATAAAAAATATCAAAATAAAAAATTCATAAATTAAATTCTTCTTAAATGAGATTTACCATTAAATCTATGTAAAGTTCTTTATATTTTCTTGTTACAAGCAATTACATTTCAATTTAATAAGTTTTATGCATTGAATTAAATATATATGTCATAATAGTTAATCAACAGGAAATTTAAATCTAGTATTGTGGGTGGGGCTTTTGCTGTAACCTAGAGCAAGGCTTACAATAGACAGCACTAGGGGCCTACTTGGAGCAAAAGTGCAGTCTTCTTGAGGGGCTACCTTAGAGGAATTATATGGACTCAAAAGAGTTGCAAGTTTGGAGTTGTAATTTTGGAGTTGGCACCGAATGGTTTTAGATTTGGTTCAATCGACCTATAACATGAGTGCTAAGGTAAACCCTTTAGAGATGGGTGCAGGTGGTGAAGATCTATTTTCTTAGAGTTTTCAAATTTGATTTTATCATTTTAGTTGAACTAATTATCCTAGGTAGGCGATTAATTAAGAGCATAAAAAGTAAGCATGTAGCGTGACATATGATAGTGACAAGCATAACATAGCATAACAAAGTATAACATGACATATAGGGCTATATAACATGAATATGATGTAATGGATTATGTAACATAACATGGCATATGCATAGCATATGAGTGATGACATAATATAGTGACATGACATATGCATGACATGATATAGTGATATATGTATGAGATGACATTTGACATGACATATGACATGGCATGCTGGCTTATGACATGACATAGTTGTGTGCGATGTAGCATATGACATGACATAAGTATGATGTGGCATAATGACATTGCATAACATATTATAGTAAATATAAAGTAAAACTATCCATATAAAATAAACTTAAGTAATGGTCGGTGAAAGGGATTGTAGAGATTGGGGAATACATAGGGGATACAAATAATACAATTTGAAAAAAAAACTAATAAAATAAATGCTTATTCTATTACAAAGGGGTTTTCAGGAATTACAAAATTTGAGATGTGTAGTAACATCTCCTCCACTTGGGGAATCCTTGAGTCGCACGAGCCCTAATACATGATTATGGAAAGTACAAAAAAGAAAAGTTTCCAAATATGGAAAGTGCCAAATATAGAAATAATTGTAAGTACAATTATGGAAATAATCATAAGTACAATGATGGCAATAATCTATTTTTGATAATAATCTATTTATGGCAATAATCTATTTATGGAAAAAATCTATTTATGATAAAAAACTATTTATAGCAATAATTTAATTATGGTAAAAATCTATCATACCATAATTGAAAGATTCTAAGATCCTTTACAATATCACGTAGAATTTGATTCAACATTCAATTAAAGTTTGTGATAGCAATAAACATAAAAATCAATTAAAAATGGTATTTAATTAAATATAAAGTAAAATTAAATTGAGAAAAGTCAAAGGAAAAAATGACTTACCAAGGCTAGACGTCCTTCCTCCAAATCCCAAAAAGCTTAGGATTTCAATGAATTAAAATTTTCATTAATCTTAATTAATTGTTTAATTAGGTATTTATTTTAATTTTGAAAAAGCTTATACCTTAGAATTAAAATGTTTTATACTCTATCTTGTTATTGTAAATCCAATACTTAAAAGGTATTTATAGGAGCCTTGGGAGATGTACCAACCTTAGGTTGGCAATGTGGGATAAAATCTCCTTCTTCCAACTATATGCTATGCACATAGTTGGAAACCTACTAAATGTACCATCTTACATGAGCTAAATAGTAGATTTATCGTTAGCTCAAATGACTCGTAGGGACATAAATTTTTATATGCAACTCAATCTTAAGAATGGAAACTCATGTTAAGCCGTACCAATAAAGAAACAAACTACAATGCACACATAAAAAAGGTAATTAAACATGCACACACGGGGGTAAAAATTCAATGTCAATAGTTTACCCCTTGATTAAGATCATTCTAGAATGATATAAGTAAAAGTCGATAGAATGAAATCTAATCGTAACACAGATTTTTATCTAGAGTTAGGAATAATACTTGGTTGATGCTTAAGCTGAGGCTTGTTGAAATACGGTCCACTAGGGATGACTCAATTAGAGTGCTCGTGTTGAGGCTTGTGAGATGCTCATGCTGAGGCTTGCTACTTTATAGGGGAAAAGAAATGTAATCCACTGGAGATAACTTAGTTAGAGTGCTCGTACTGAGACTTGTAACTTCGTTATGGAAGAAGATATGATCCACTAGGGATATCAAGGCTTATAACCCAATGCTAGCATCAAGAGCTTGACACTGGGGCTAAATGATCAAAGTTGATCATAAGATGTTCATGCTGAGGCTTGCGACTGCAATGGGGAGGAAAACATGATTTACTAAGGATAATTCAATTAGGATGTTTATGCTGAGGCTTGCGATCCAATTCTACCACTAAATACCTGATGGGTGGGCAATTAGATCAAAGTTGACTCCATAAGGATACCCAATGTTAGTATTAGAAGCTTGGTTCTTAGGCTAAATGATCAAAGCAGATCATATGATGCTCATGCTGATGCTTGCAATCTAATTCTACCACTAGAAGCTCGGTGCTTGAGCAAGGCGATTAATGCTGATCGTGATCAACTGTTAGACTAATGGCTTTACTACAAGGATTAAAAATAATCTAAAATTCAAGTTTAGATGCATGATACTAGGGTTTAAGAATCAAATACTTTATTCCATAATTATTGTTGGATTGGGTGGTCAACTGTGGAACTTGGATGATCAACTACTGGTTCTAAGGTGATCAATATTTGGATTAAGGTCAAAAATTATTGTTTCTAAAGTGATCAAATATTGAATCAATGCTTGCATCATCAAATATGTGTTTAATATCTCCAAAAATAGCATTTGGGATCCACTGCTGGAATTTAACACTTTCTAGTTAACAGTTTCACTAATAGTTAAAGGTTTGATTAAAAATGATCATTTATCAGATCAATTTCTTATTCGTGCTAGAAATAGAAAAATAATTTATTAGTGAAATTATAATTAAAATGGTTTACAGAAAATACCCAAATTTTTTAACATCAATCTGTTAGATTTTGATCAATCCTCTGGAATTTTCAAATGTTACAGATTGTGAAAATTGGATTCACTAAGGAAAAATGCTCTAAAAATTATGAAATTTTAGTGGTAAGTTGAATTCAATGAGTGCATCTTCATGGGAGCATGGTTCTCATTAATAGAGCTCCCCCATGGTCGACACATGTTAGTATTTTTAATGATGTGCATAATACATTTTACTACATGCTATCATAAATGCTTATAGTTTAGGTAACTCCACTAGGGATTTAGAGGTTTTAGGTTCTTAATAATTTGACCTGGGATCAAGTAAGAAGAAGATAATTTTGTTAGCATAAAAATAAATGGAACTAGTTCCAAATATACCTGAGTATTGATTCTGTTTGATGTCAGTTGGATGAATGCATATCTGTTCTGATCTATGGTACAATATGCCTCTTCCTAAATGCATTGAGGTATCGATGCATAGAGATGAGTTATAAATGTCAATCGCGTTTCCTAAGCATCATCTCTTCTATTTATAGAGCATATCATCGATTAGTGCCAGGGGTTAGCTGGTTGGGTGGAGATTGCTACACCACCTCAGATAATGTTTAGGTCATCCTACATCAATGCTAAGCTAGAGATAGTAATTGCATTAATAAGCTTCTTAGCGAGTAACCTCTTATCATAGTTGATGATATACTATCAGAGCTTTATTCAGGTATGGTTACTGGAGTCTGTGGAGCTATCTACCTATAGAGGGTAAAGTGCTAGGGGTAACAGATCTCAAGGTCAACCCACTATTTCTAGTAGAGGGAGAGGATCTCATGGTTCTGGCACAACTGGGAGCTCTAGAGGGAGAAGTGCCCCTAAGAGGTCATAAAGTACAACATCCGAGGTAGCATCAGAGGCTGAGGCAATGAGTTCTGAGGTACCCCTACGCTTTGGGTTCCCCCATGAATTTAATAAGGGATAGCTTATATGACTACATAACCCCTACATGTAGTCGTATGATAAGGATAGGAGTCCTTATAAGGTGATGGTCTAGGTGCTTGAGAGAGAGGAGATTGCATTTGCCCCTTTAAACACCACTCATATAAGTAGCTCTTCGTGTATTGACATGCTTGTAATTCTATTAAACTCTGATTATGATATTGATAATATATGCAGGTGCCTCAAGATGCCATGGTAGACGTCTCTTAGCTACTGACTGGGCAACGTCAACACCATAACACGGAGATACTAGAGTTACATGTGAGTACTTGTAACTTGTGTTATGTAAGATGTTTATGCATGTGTGCTTATATGCTTATATGATTATGCATTTCAGGGACGTTATCATGAAATAGCTGAGTCACGTGAAGTCTATATCAAGATGACATGATGGATGACAACTAACATCACTTGTCTAATTGAATATCTGGCATGCAACAATATTATGGTGGAATCTCCTAGCCTAGCTCAGAGGAGGGTCAGATTGACAATGATGATGATGATGAGTAGTGACCTGACATCAACTCAGAGGAGAGATGCAACATAATTGTGCTCCCAAGTTGCCTAACTTGAATGATTTTTTTAATCAGTAGTTTTCCATCTTTGGTGATGTGTATGATATGTTAGCCTTGACAATAACCAAGAGGGTCACTACCACTTCTTCTACCATTAGCCTTGATGATGACTTCTAGATCTTTAGTGATATCGCTAATCTTACCATCAATCCTTAAGCCAGAAACCTCTACAATTCTCATACTAAAGTCTAAGCTACAGAGTTTGGATATGGGAGATTTGCTTCTTCAAAATGTCTATGAGGACATCACTACACTTATAGATAACACTTTTGATGAGCTTATATATGAGGATGATGATGTCCCAATTTTTGTACTTTTTAATGATAATGTAATCCCTTCAAAATTTAATGTAATGAAAAATAGTTTTGTTTATATTTGCAATATGTATTCTAATGGCATTATACATGAACATGAGCATTTTTGACATTAATGCATCATGTATAGAAACTGTTAACATTGGTACAGATGACAAGCCCTATCTATTCCAAATTGCATCATACTTAACCCTTGATGAGAGAATATAAATCATTAGAGTGTTGAAATAGCATATAAAGGCCTTTGCTCTAGGCTATGAAGGCATACTGGGTGTCGACAGAACTATTATGGAACACAGAATTCTAATCAAACTATTATGGAACACAGAATTCTGATCAAACCTAAGTTCAAGCTAGTTAAGCAAAAGCTACGTTGGCTCTGACCAGAATAGGCTTAGAAGGTGAAAGATGATATCCAAAAGTAGTTGGATGCTAAGTTCCTTGAGGTGGTTGACTATCCTAAATGGTTGGCTAATGTGGTTCTCGTTCCCAAGAAAGATGGCATGGTCAGGGTCTACATAGACTACAGGGATTTGAATAAGGCATACCTAAAGGATAACTTTCCTTTACCTCATATCAATGTTTTGGTCGATAGTGCAGCTGCTAATTCTATGTACTCCTTTGTTGATGGGTTTTCTGGTATAATCAAATTCTCATGGCTATTATTGACAAGATGAAGAATGCAGGTGCTACCTATCAGAGAGTCACAATAACCCTATTGCATGATCTAATTTACAAGGAGGTTAAAGTCTATGTGGATAACATGATGGTGAAGTCTTCTACTAGAGAAAAGCATTTGAATACTCTTGACAAATTTCTTATGCAGGTTAAGAGGTACAGGCTCAGGCTGAACCCAAGAAGTGTACATTCGGGGTGATGTCCAACAAGTTGTTGGGTTATGTAGTCAACTAGAGGGGTATCGAGGTAGATCTTGACAAGGCAAAGTCAATATGTGGGATGCTTATTCCCATAACTGAGAACGAAGTCAGGGGATTCCTGGGATAGCTCTAATATATTAGCAGGTTCATTATTAAGCTCACTACTATATATAAGCCAATCTTCAAACTTTTGAGGAAAAACTAGCCTTTGGTTTGGGATGAGAAATGCTAGTTCACATTCAAGAGGGTGAAGCATTACCTCTCTAGCCTACTGATTCTGTAACCACCTCAGCTAGGAAAACTATTATTGCTCTATCTAGCCTTGGAGGAGGAGTCAGTGGGTGTTATGGTTGCTCAGGAGAATAAATCTAGAGTTGAGCATGTTGTTTACTACCTAATTAAGAAACTGTTACCAATAGAGTGCAAGTATAACATTGTTGAGAAGCTATGCATCAATATGGTCTAGGTCATTAAGAAGCTCAGACATTACTTCCAACCATACTAAGTTCAGGCGATCTCTAAGGTCAACCCTATGAAGTACTTATATGAAGCTCCTTTACTGGTAAGGAAGCTTTCTAGGTGGTTAATCCTATTATCAAAGTTTGATATTCAATACATCATTAAGAAGGTGATCAAAGATAGAGCGATTGCTGAATTCTTAGCATCCATGGCGATAAATGACTCTAAAACTTTTGAGAAGTCTAGTTCAAAAATGGCATTTGATATCCAAAAATGGTAGTTGCATTTTGATGGTGTAGTCAATAGAAGAGGTGTAGGCATATGGATTATGCTAATCACTCCTGAAGGTGAACTAATTATGCTTTTGAAGTTGCTAAACTTCCCAATCACTAATAATATGGCTTAGTGTGAAGCATGTCTGTTTGGGCTTAAAGTATTGCTAATGATTGGTGCCCATGATATAAAGGTATTTAGTGACTCAATGCTTTTCATTCATTAGTCTATGGCCAAGTAGGACATCAGAGAAGAAAGGCTCAAGCTTTACGCTGAATACATGAAGCTCATGATTTACAATTTTAGCTCATGTAAGTTCATTCATACTTCATATGATGAGAATCAAATGGTCGATGCCCTGGCCACACTAGCCTCAATATGTGAGTGATCACAGTGTTAATTTTGGCCTATGTTCATCGAGTAGTCGAGGATTCCTTGCTATAAGAGAGAATGGGTTATGATGCTAAACCAACAAGATGAGACTCAATGGTATGCTGATATCATGAACTTTTTGAGAACCAATGCTTATTCAGAGGAAGCCCATAAGACTGATAAGCTAGCTTTATGGAAGTTAGCAGGTAACTTTACCTGACATCAAGGTGTTCTCTACAGTAGAATGATTGATGGTCTATAACTTTAATGCATGTCAGGGAAGGAGATCAAAATAGCCATGCAGATAGTACATATTAGTGTATGTAGATCCCATATGAATAGGTTCACTCTGTATAGAAACATCCTATACTAAGGATATTTTTGGCTTACCATGGAGACAAACTGCATATAGTTTATGCGATGATATCATGAGTGTCAGATTTATAGAGATCTGAGTTACACACCACCGGTTGGATTACAAAATTTGATGATGCCATGGCCTTTCTCCGCTTGGGGAATTGACACTATGGGTAAAATCCATCCCAATGCTTCTAATGGGAATTGATACATATTGGTGACCATCAATTACTTCTCTAAGTGGGTGGAGGCAGAATCCTATAGTAAGCTAGGGGCAAAGCAGGTTGCCAAGTTTATAGAGAAGAACCTCATATGCCGATATGGGTACCACATCACTTGGTGTTCGATAATGGAGTGTAGTTCTAGGGCTAAGTGTTTAACTTGCTAGAGAGATATGGGATTGAGCATAACCAATCTTCTCTATATTACCCTCAAGCTAATGGAATAGTTAAAGTGACTAATAAGACGATTAAGCAAATCTTGGTTAAGATAGTATAGACTTGCAGTATTGGTATGAGCAGTTACCATTTGCTTTATAGGGTTATAGAACCACTACAAGGAGTCCTATGGGTGTTACCCCCTATTCTCTAGTTTATGGGATAAAAGTCTTATTGCCAGTAGAAGTGGAACTAAAGTCATTTTAGGTTATTTTGGAAGCTCAGTTGTCAGAGATTGAGTGGAAGAGGGCCAGATATGAACAACTGGTTGCTATTGATAAAAAGCAGTTGAAGACTCTCTATCATCTATAGTTGTACAAAAAGGGAAAGATGAAAGCATTCAATAAGAAGATCAAGCCTATTACCATACGGGAAGGTGATATGGTGCTGAAGCAAGTCAGATTAGCTATTCGTGACCCATATGGAAAGTTCAAACCTAACTAAAAACGCCCATTCCTGGTTAAGAAGATTTTATCTAAAGGTGTCGTCTATACTTCAGACTTGGAAGGTAATAAGTTTTCTAAACCTATCAACCTTGATCGATTGAAGAGGTATTTTATCTAAAGTAAAGGGTAAAAAGAAGAGCAAAAATAAAATAAAAAGTCTCGTGAGCTGAAAACCTACATAAGCGGCTTATGTAAAAGTTAAGACAAAGAGAAAAATGTTTACTCAATGAGTTGAAAATTTGCTTAGATGACTCATGCAAAAGTTAGAGCTCTTAAAAGCAAAATTAGAGCGTCAAAATAATTAATCAAAAAATTTCACACGAGATTGGTCAATGATAGGGGTTAAGTTTGATGCATATTGGAACTTTTGTACCATTTTTTAGCATTTTCCATGCAAATATTTTAATCTTATCAATGTAAATGGAACACATGTTCATAAATTTAGCCATAAGTAGTACTAACTTCAAACATAAAGCACTGTCTTTCTTTATTGCATATAATATGGTTGCTTAACAGTTTATAAAGTACAGAATCCTAAGTGTGATGTAGCACCCATAGCTTATACTTATCGTCTGTAGCAGATCCAGCTCCATGTGCTATAGGAAGTAGGACAACAATCATCCTTCCTCAAACTCTATCAACTGAGAGATAGTCTGTTTATGGCCATACTAACGACAGACTCTCGTTGGACTATAGTGAGTGTAGCATTTGAATTCTGGTAGTGGAATGCAGTCTATATATGTCCTCACCGTCATATGCTAGATATGCCACCAATGACAGGTCCACCTGACCTCACTCTCTAGGATGGCCCCCATCCACTTAACCTAGTTGTTAAATATCAATATCCTTGCCTTACTGAAGGCGTAGCCTCTCCTCATATGGCTATGAGGTATATATCTATATGGATTACCCATTTATGGTACTAGGATCCCTAGCTTCTCTTGGAGCCAGATGTCTAAAAAAATACAACAAAATAAAAACAAAATCTCATTGAGTTGAAAACCTTACAAAAGGATACTCAAGTAAAAATTAAAGTGACATACTGCATTAAAAACCTAAAGAGGAAATTCAGGTTAATGTTAGGGTTTGAAGCAAAAACAGATAGCTTGATGAATTGAAAACCTCACAAGAGCTGACTTATGCAAAAATTAGGGTAGAAATACAACTTTTCTAAGTTAAAAACCTATAAAGATGGCTTAGAATTCATACTTGCAGTAAAAGAAGACTACCACTGAGGTGTCTAGACTAACCTTACCTCACATTATCCAGCCCAAGGATTGTCTCCATCATGATCATTGAGAAAGGGGTCTGACCCTACTCCATCTGGTATATCACATGACCAATCATTAGATCTTTATGGCCGAATAAGTTAATAAATAGAAACTACACCAGTAGTCTGAATCCTGCTACCCTCAGCCATGAAGGGATAGTCACCAGCTTATGGCTATATAGTCAAAAGATAGTAGTAAGATCTATATATCCCTCTGTAGTCAGTAGTGATCTCGCTATCATCGGTCTAATGCTAATGTTGAATGCCTTGATTAGATACAAGACTACCTCTCTAGTAGGTGACAATACTATTAGCATCACTATCATGCTACATGTGACTTCAAGGATAGCAACAAACTCCTTATACATCGAATACAACTCCACATGTCCAAACTAAAAGACATGGGCCACTGGATCCTAGAATTACACAGTAGCATGCAGAAAAGTTATATTGATGGAGACATATTAGAAAGTCTTCAGATACTGGAATCCAAACTCACTAAATTGGTGCCCCACTTAGTATCGTCCCATTGACAGGAGATGGTACAAAAAGCGGAAAGTGATTGTTAAGTCATTGTCTATTCTTGCACTGAAGAATAGATGAGTTATGTTTAGGCAAAAAAGCATAATGCATGATATTCTTGTAGAAGAATAACAATAGTAAGCATTTTAGGTTTTCACTATTAAATCGAAAATATATAGAGTTTGAGCCATTAATGTTCCCTAGTGTTTGTGCACCAGATCCCTAGGTGCACTAAGCCTCATGTCATGCTAGGCTACATTACTCTATCATATATCCTAATATAGAGGCCATAGAGTTTCAAAACCATGCATATAGAATCTGATATCATGTCTGCCCTAGGTATTGTCATCTTCAGACTACACCTCATCCAGATTGGGACTATCAGGGAATTTGTTATTGTACCGCTCTAAGCATGCCATCAGCTAGATGATCTCTCTACCCATCTGCTCAGTTATCCTAGTATAGTGATCTTGCTCCTCTTGCTTTGAGCGCCAACTTATCTGCATTAACATAATCATATAGGCATATAGATCATGCATCCATGCATATACATCATGAACATAATCATTGTTAGTGCTTACCTGGATATCCTACATCTCAGAGCTGTGATAGTGACATAGTCCCATCAACAACCTCATAACATCAACCATGGCATCCTAAGGCATCTTCATAGGTCAAATACATATCAAATCAGTAGAAATAATAACATACTAATGCACTTTGTCTACTCACATGAGTTGTGTGTAGTGGTTTGAACTTGATCTCATCTCTCATCAGCACTAGAAAAGATGTCTTATACGGGTGGTCAAGCTTGTAGATCAATGGATTCTGAGGCCATATCAACTAACCCTTAATGAAGCTTTATGGATGCTCATATCCAGAGGGCATATTTAGAGTATTGAGCTATGATCTTAATGGTGTTGCTCCATATATATCACTATACAATCTCTTTGAGGTGTTGCCACCTTAGTTTACCTTTACCACTAAAAGTGTCAGGTCAACCAGCAAATCTGTGTACTCTATCATGTTGGCCTCTACATGTAGATAGCTCAATAAGCCTCAGTAGTTGCATTTAGATGAAAGTCTAGTAGTTCACCGGTAACTCTGATAAGCGCTATTACCCAGAATGCTAGTTAGTACAACAATCACCTCTAGGTTTATGTCAGTATACGAAGTCAAGAACATATCTCGTAGTGGCATAGCAGGCTCTATATATCCCTTTTACCCCAGCTACTAGTCAATAACATGCTCACCCAAATAAAAGAGCCAACATTCGAGGCTCTCCAATAACATGTGATACTCGTTCTTGCGAGATGAAATGGTCAAGTATTTCAGCTATGGGAACATGTTATGCTAAGGATAGGGATGGACTTACTCTAAAAAAAATAATAATAGTCAAACACCTACTCAGGTAATATCTTAGCTAGTTCAATTCAGTTTTATGCTAACAAAATTATTCTCTTCTTACTTGATCTTAGGTCAAATCATTAAGATGATCTCTTAACTCATCTATGGTGTAGCCAGACCTTCGATATGATACACACTATGCCTGCATACATGGAAAGTTGAGTGGCAGTCCATGTGACATCTTGGGCTCTGGCAAAAACCCAAACTTGTAAGCCATGATCTACAAGATCAATACACACTGTCAGTGACAGACTTGATAGAAGTCATAATAGTGCTAAAATAAAAAAATTTTGCTTACTTCAATGACTTGCCAACAGCCAATGAATTGGTCTTTGCACTACCGACTATAGAGATCCAGCCTCTACATCAAATAGGCTAGACCAATGCTGCCCTAGTCTAATTTGTTGATGGAGTTCAAGTCATGTAAGGCCTATAGCATAAACATATGAATACTATTCCTAGTATTACTACTCAACAGAGATTATCTTGTCAAGTTTCCATCTTTCTAAAAGGGAACCGAAGCCTATTATTTTGAGTAAGTTGGATTCTTCTGTTGCTTTTGTTATTCCTTAAAAAGCCAAAGCTTTTACAACCTCTAGCCTTCATTGTTTTTGTTTTGTCAAGTTAGTCTTTTGATCCAAACATGTATATGTTTGTTTAGGAGGTTTCATATCATGGTGGGTGTTAGTGTGCATATGTGACGTTAGTTCACAAGGAGGAAAACATCATATGTTAGTTAATTTTTCTCTAATTATGCTTAAGGTGAGATTTGTTAGCGTTAGATTCAATTATGTTTACGCATCCTATGAGTAGAATGCTTCTTGGCTGAATTGTTTTATGGGTTTTTGATTTGTTTTTGTTGAGAACTATGGATGGAATGATGGCTTAATGCTGTACAAGGTATGAAATATACAACTGGTTTTGAGTAGGGGTTTTGTGTTGATGCATTTTTTGAGTAGCCGAATTATAGTGAGCTTACCTTCGTGAAGTTATTAAGTTAAACATGGTTTGTTTTGGCAGATGATTTTGATAACAAAAAGGGAAGAATTAATGGTGAATGATATGGTAAAATGATATGTTTAAGGCGTAAAAAGTGATATGGTTTTGTTAGTCAAATGTATGTTAAAGTGGAAGTAAATTAAAGAGCTAAAATTATTATAGTCTTGTTAACGGTGATTTAATCACTATTAGGTTAAAAGATAAAGTAAATTGAAAGTCATCTAAGAAAAGATATAGGCAGAAGTAAAATGAGAGGTTATGGGAACTTGAATGTTGGAATTGTGTTGAAACTTTTCTACGGGTTTTGTTTTAAGAATAAATAAATTTAAAAAAAAAACTATCATTTATGAGAATTGGTATTTCTGTTTTTTTATTAAACAAAAGCTATGATTTAGAAAAAAATAATAAATATATTAAGAAGTATTAATAAATTATAAGATTAAAAGTTTAAGAGGTATGTGATAAAATAAATAAATATAAATATCAAATTTTTATTATAGAAAATAAGGTTTAGAATATTAAACTTTGTAAACATAAATTATGATTATTAAATCAATTCATAAGATGGTAAAATTTAATTAAGATTAAAATGCATTTAAATAAAACATAACAGATGTTTTTTTAAAATTTTAACATACGTTGATATATGAAGTGTGATTATTAAGGTTTCATGCCTAATTAAATTATTTAACTTCTTTTGGAATATTAGTTTTTGATAAAGCGTTAGGAAAATGATTTTACAGAAGAATTGTTTGTAGATTTTTGGTTTTACATAGTATATTTCAATGTTATAATATGATTATACTTATATAACAGACCGTTTTCATCATTAATATATATAAATAGCAAATGTGAAAAGGCATATTTAAATTAGATTATTTAAGATACTAAAATAATATTACTTTGGATAATTTTAATATTAATTATGATGATATACTTATTTATTTAAGCACTAATTTATAATATTAATTTATGATTATAAACTCATAAAATGTTTTTTTTTTGAGTTGTCAAAATAAATAAATATTACAAAGGGGTTTCATACGATTTTTGTTATATTAAATCAAATAGTGTTGTTTTAGGTTAGGATTATTGGTATCAAATAAAATTACACAAAGTCATAGATTTTAAGAATAATAAAGTTTTCTGAGTAAATAATTTATTTTACATAGAAAATGAAAAAAAAAATGATATGATAAGAATGTTAAAAGTGAATTTGTGAAACTGATTTTAGAATCTACTTAAGATAATTATGTAATGTTTTTTTTACGACATGATAAGATGTACGTTAAATAATTAATGATTTCTTTATCTATATATGAAAAAAAGGTCTTGATATATATATATATATATATATATATATATATATATATTTATTATTTATTTTTAATAAGGGTTTTATACTACTAAATCAAACAGTTTTATGGTAAGCTATGATTACTCAAATCATATTAAATCGAGTTGCGGTGGTGTTAATTTAATTAATAATTAGTAGAAGGAATAATTGATTAAAACTTTTAAAATTTATAAAATTATAAATTTTATAATGACTTCAAGAGATTATTTACATTTTAGCTTACTATGTCATTCTTTAATACGGACATGATAGCAAGTATGTTATAATCTTAAATGATTTATTTATTTATGAAAGAAATGATTTTTTGTGATATATTTATTTTTTTTGGTTTATATATATATATATATATATATATATATATATATACATGTATTATATAAAAAAAATATAGGTAAAGAAATAGTGGAACCGTCTATTCAAGTCAAACTATTATTTCAAGAAATAATAAGGATAAAATTTAATGATTTAAAAATGTACAAAATTAGTATTAAAAATAAGAATGCTAGTGACTTGCGTTATAATTAAAGATATCGGAAGATTAAAGATGAAATTTATTACTAATAAAAGATTAATATTGGTTGTGGAATAGGTAAATTAGTGGAAAATATTCACGTGTCACCAAGGGATATTAACAAAGGAAAAGACATACCAGGTTTGTGTTAGACATACCAGGTTTGTCCTCGATCACTAAATGATCACCGAGATGAAAGTTTGGTAATGCAATTGCATTACAATAATTTAATTTAATTATGCATTTTATATTTATCATAAACATAAGCATTTCTCATAAACATGACATAGCATGACATAGTGACATAAGGAGTAAATAAATATGATGCGATACGAGAAAAAGGTTTAATGATCATTGTTGGGCATAATGATATAAATTCCTACGGGAATAAAAGAATATTTTATCATGAGTTACATGACATGAGATTGAATTTTAAATGAGCTCATATGTTTCGAAATAAAATTATAGTATAATGGAAGACTCAGTAAATGCGCATTAATGAATATGATGAATGAGGAATAGAGGAAGAATGCATAACATAAATGCATTCTCATATACGCATTGTTCATAATTTCATGATATGATAATGTAACTATAATTGGATAATAATTTTGATATAAAATATTATAGTTGTGTTTACTGCATACTTTTATGACATGTTATGAGAATAAAATATATTTGTTGTTTGACGTGTTTGGCATAATGTTT
>CANYBF011216955.1:0-21764 GCA_948192965.1 Dalechampia spathulata | reverse complement strand
AATCTAATTAAATCCATCACATACAAGTAACCACTCATATATATCTTTATAATTATTTATTTCTATAATTACTTAAACTCCAAAAATCTAATATATTTCTAAATCATAGCTTAATCTATTAACATTTATATTTTCTTATTCGAATCGTATATTTATAAATTTATTGTCTTGCTTAACACTATAAATTCTTATTCTATTACTTTTATTTAAACATAATTATGACCATAAAAATATCTATCGTTTTTTTATTATAAACCTATTTTATTATAATTTTTTTTCAAAACATATATTCTTCTAATTTAAAATAATAATTCAATAAATATTATTTCTTAAAATATAACATACTAAATTATTATCACTTTATTTCTAAGAAAAATTTTTAATTTGTACTCGCTTATATCGATAATACTTAATTATGACGTCAAAAATAATTTTTATTCCAAAATTTTCAAAATTCACATATGTCTTAATTTAGTTAACGTAAGCATAAAAGTCAAAACCATTTATTCAAATTCAAAGTATATAACTCAAAAACGAAGTTTGAGTATCATTTACTATCAAGTTTAGGGTTTTACGACAGAACGTGCAATATCCCTTTTTTAAGCTTTAAACGCATTTCTGATTATCATACTCACTATTCTATATTATTTTCACAACATTATCATAGAAATTTCATTATAACATTAATTTATAAATGCACAATAATTCACATAATGCAGGATGTGACACAAAATGACAAAGAAAATAAGTTATAGAAATCTTGCTATCAAAGGAGTCCATCATGAAGTCTGGTTTCTTTACCAAAAACTAGCTAAAACTTTGAACTAGCTGCTAATGACACTAACCCTTGTGCTTATTCGTGATACTGTGCTTGCGTTCATCAAATGACAAATGCTAAGAATAATCTTAATGGTGCTAGTAAAATGATCTCAAGAATGCAATTAGTAAGTGATAACAATATACCAATCAATCCAACATGAAACAAATACATTCAATAATCATCAACATTCCTTACTTATGATCTTTATCATATAATCATCATATTTTTATAGTAAATGCTTTATGTAGTAAGGTATCCTTGCATAAAATTTTTGTACTGTAAACCCGATTATGAATTCATATAAAGTGATGAATATGTTTTTGAGAATGCAATGATGTTTTACACTCTCCCTCTGATTTTTCTCGTATTAATCTCTGATACCTCTGTGATTGTGTATAATCCCATACTGGGTTCAATGTAGTGGTACCTCTCATTCCTATAGGGACATATCATTTCTCTATAGTTTAATGAAATGAACCCATTAGTACTCTACGATTCCATATAGGAATCCAACTTTGTGATTTCCTATGGAAATCCAACTATATGACCCAGTACGTATCAATAACAACTCTATTCAGCTCTATAATCATCCAATCCTTATACCTCCATATTACCATGACATGCTATGATTATGTAAAAATGAGCAAGTGTACATGTCATGATGCACAAGCATGCTTTATGTCATAATATGAATATAAATTCAATCATTTATCATGCATTAATTCACAAGCAAGCTTCTTCCAAGCACTTCCGTGCACAAACCCCTTCAAATATGACCACCCCAAACCTTATGCAGCATTGACAACTTAATTGCATAAAATATAATTAAATATGTTACATATTTATGCCAAGTCATTTAAGGCAACTCAAAAGCATAAAAACATGTAATATGCCAAGATATAAGTAACATCCCTAAAATAAGCCTATATGTTGCCTTTACATAAAAATTTAGCCTCCTCAAGCTCTTAACCTTCATGAATTGATCTTAAAACACACATACAACCTCTTAACATCTAAAACAAGTATTTTATACCATAATTTAAGCAACCACATGCACATATACCCATAAAAGGCATAAAAGGGAAATACTGCCAATTAAGAGCTCTAAGTGGAACTTCATGCAAAACATCACTTTAACACCTCTATAAAGCATATCATTCAATCACCAAATCACACACAAGACACCATACTATCAAAATTTCATTCTAATAGCCATGAGTAGTACATGTTCTAACCTAGGATAGCAACCAAAACAACATAAAAACATAACCCATAAGCCAAACAACATCAAACCGTAACCTCCACCACTGAAAGCAAATCAATTCAGCTTCTATCCAACCATTCACCATCAAATTCATACATAACATCATACAATCAATAAATCATATTATCATATAACCAACCATGGTTGTCCATAAAATAACCATAAAAAAAGCAATCAAAGAGGAGAATCATGCATAAGAAGTGAAAAGAGGGTAGCAACTAACTTAATTCATGTTTTACTTCCTTGAATCACCAACCCTTGAGAATTTTGGTTTCCAATCTTAAAAAGAGAGAAAGAAGAAGAAAGGTTTTGCTACCTAAAGTGTTTTGGAAGTAGGAACTTGTAAGAAAGAAAGAAAAATATAATTTAAGCCTACTTCTTTAACTTTTCTTCATTCCCCCCTCCCCGAATCAAAAGCTACCACCTAGCCTCAACATTACATACTAATGCATTTACATACCTATACATATATATACACATAATATACTTACACATTAGGCATTTAATCCATAATTCCATGGTATTTAATTAGGCAATAATCTGAAATCATCCATGCCACATTCTAATAAATCATCACTTCATACTATAGGTACATATTAATATTCAATAAATATACCAAGCCATAATATGCATGTATACCTTTATCTAAATACTCATACATATAATACTTATACATATACATACATATAATATACTTACACATTAAGCATTTAATCCATAATTCCATGGTATTTAATTAGGCAATACTCTAAAATCATCCATGCCACATTCTAATAAATCACCACTTCATACTATAAGTACATACTTATACATATACATACACATAATATACTTACATATTAGGCATTTAATACATAATTCCATGGTATTTAATTAGGCAATAATCTGAAATAATCCATGCCATATTTTAATAAATCATCACTTCATACTGTAGGTACATATTAATATTCAATAAATATACCAAGCCATAATATGCATGTATACCTTTATCTAAATACTCATATAAACATATTCACTAAAAATTCATCAAATATTCATCATAAGCAACATCTTACGCAACATAAGAGGCATTTTCTAATAGCCTCATTTAAGCATATTAAACACTTCCTATATAACATTTACTTTTAAAAAATAGTTTTCTTTCATCAACTTTTCATACTTTATCATTATTAAACATTCATTTCCATTTTGAAGCATGCTTAATTTATTTCATTGCATATATGATTAATGCATCAAAATATGTTAAGTGTGTGGACATGATATTGGTAGCTTAGTTTTGAGTGTTTTAGCTATGGGTGGAGCTTTGTACTCTATGATTATAGTTTGAATTCTATAAATACAGTCTAAAAACTAACATGAAATTTGAAATTTTTGTAAAGAGGACCATCATCAGAGTAGGCAATGTCCAAGGAGACTATGAGTGGTACTCTCAACTACCATTAGAGGTTTGAGATAAGGTTGATCATAACTGTTTTTACTAGTTGATTTCTTACTTCATAGGTCTAGAGAAGAAATGTAATAAATTTTTTATGACTACCATAGTTGAGAGGTAGATGGACTTGACTCACACCTTCCATCTAACCATTGCTCTAATGATGGAGATAACCATCACTCTAGGGGTGTTCATCAGGATCACTGGGTTGGAGTGCACTGGATTGTTGATCTAATTTAATGCTAGATTTATGTCACCAAACTAGTTTTATGGTGTCATCTTTAGATTGCTACGCATTTTAACTCAGGTGTAAGGGTGGCATAATATATCATATGATTGTCTTTGGGAGGCAGTCGTGGCATAGGGTAATATGGTTCCTCGACTTGAGTATGTGATGAGATTTGCTTGTAAGGATGAGCATTATATGATTCTAGATAGTCTAGAATATCAAGTCTTTTACTTAGGCGAGTGCATCATTGATTAACAACTAGGGATAGAGGGGTGTGTGGAGCCTGTTACACCACTACGTGCCATGTTCTAGGCATATTGTGTTGATATAAACCCAGAGGTTGTAGCCACTTTGACTGGCATTTCCAAGTGAGAGCATCTTTTAGAGTCACTAGTGGATTATTTGACCTTAATATAGCTACGTTTGCTGGGATTATTAAAGCTGCCTACTTATAGATGACAGTATAAGCAAGCTAGTGGGTTTAGAGCCAAACTTAGTACTTCTAGTGGTAGGAGAGGTTCGTGCTGTTCACTAGCTGTTGGTAGTTCCTAAGGTGGTGGCACCTTAAAGAGATCATGCAGTATTTCATTTGGAGCTACACCATCAAGAGCAAAGCTTGGTAGTCCAAATATACCTCCTGGATATAAGCATCTTTAGGTTTCATCAAGGGTCAGCTGATGTGGCCTCAGAACCCACTAATCTATATATATGATGAGCTTGGCCACCCATATGAGACATCCTTCCCTGTGCCGATGAGGGATGAGATTGAGTTTGATTCATTGAACATAACCCATGTGAGTAGTTAAAAGTGTATTAGCATATTACTGATTTTATTGCTGATAGGGCTGCATCACTATCATAGCTCTGAGATGTTAGATGTTTAGGTATGTACTTATTATGCCTATATTCATGATATACATGCATGCATGACTTAAATGCCCACATGATTATGCAAGTACAGACGAGTCAGCACTCAAAGTAACAGGAATGAGACCACTAAGTATATGGGTAGAGAGATCACCCGACTAACTGTACACTTGGAGTGATACAATATCAAGATCCTTGATAGTCCTAGTTTGGATAAGGAGCAATCGAGAGATGATGACATCTAGAGCTGACATGACATCTAATTCCATATGATAGAACAATATAGCCTAGCATAACAGATAAGCCTATTACATATGGGTTGTGGTGTACAAACTCTAAATACTATTGATTGCTCAAGCTCTATATCTTTTTGGATTTGATAGTGAAACCCAAATATGTTTGCTATCGTTATTCTTATACAAGAATTTTCTCTATGTTTTGTTCCACTGCCAAAATATAACTTGTTTGTTCTTCTTCATAAGAATAGACAATGACTTAACAATCACTATATGTTTTCTATACTACTAACCACCAGTAGGGCAATACTTAGTAGGGCTAACTGAGCAAGTTTAGACTTTCTTATCTAAAGACATTTTAGCAAGTCTCCATCAACTCTACCTTTCTACATATCATGGTGTAGTTCTCAGATCTAATGACCAATGTCTTCTAGGTTGGACACATGGAACTATGTCTGATGTATGAGGAGTTCACCACTATCCTTAGAGTCTCATGTAGCATGATGATGATATTGACCATACCAGTGCCTACCAAAGAGGTGATCTCATATCTGATAAGGGCATTTAACATCATCTCTACTATAATGAGGTCACTGCTTACTATAGAGGGCTTTGTAGATCTCACCATTATCTTCTAGTTGTGTAGCCATAAGTTAGTGAATACCCTTTTATGGATGAGGGTAGTAGGATTTGGACTCTTGGAATAATTTTTATTTATCAACTTGTTCAACCATAGGGATCTGATGATTGGTCTAGTGATAGACTAAATGGAGTAAGATCAGACCTTTTTTTAGTAATCATGGTAGAGAAGATCCTTGGACTACCCCCTTGGATTTTCAACTCAACGGGGTGAAGGTGGAGGTAATCATGACCCGTAAGAAGGTACATCTAAGGCCGGCAGAATCAAGCTAGCAAGAAAATAGGCAAAAGGTACTAGTTCGTCTATCAATTTTAGTAAGAGAGGGAAATTCTGAAGCTCTTTTATGCCCAAATAGATAAGTTATAAACACCAACACCTAGTACACCATAGCTTAGCTAGTCATTAAGCTAAGGTGACTTGTGGTTCAAATAATGTTCCACTTATAATAAACAATATTCTAAAGTTTGCAGAGTGGGAATTGGAGTATGTTGAAATGGAGGATCAAGCTATTTTGCTAAAGATTGTACTACTCGTGGAGTTATGCCTTTACACATTGTAGCAAATGGAGGTAGCTACATATAGAATACATTTGTTAGACCTACTTCTATAGTTTCACAGTCTAGCAATAAAGGTAGAGGCAGAGGTAGGAGCAGAGTCAAGATAGTTAGAGGCAGTAGCCAAAGTCAATTAGAGCTTTGCGTATGGAGCTCTCACTAGAGTTTATACTATACGCCAATATGAGGATGCATCAACTACAAATATGTAGTTGGTAATTTCTTAATCCTTGATCATGAAACACTAATTTTATTTGATCTTGAATCATCTCATTCATATATAAATGCTGAACTTGCTTGCATATTAGGTTTGAAATATGAGAATTTGGGATATGAAATTATGGTGTCTAGTCCATTAGAATAGGACATCATTGTTAAGCGGATATGTAAGGATTGCCTACTAAAAATGCATGGTGTAAATTTTCCATCTGACCTGATCAAAATACCATTTAAATAATATGATATGATACTAAGGATGGATTGGTTGTCAAAATACCAAGTAGTGGTTGATTGTAAATTGAAGATGGTAATATTCAAAGATCCTATTTATGCCAGTGTTAACATACAAGGTTGTAAACCATTAGCAATGATTACAATTATTTTAGCAACTACTACTAGAAAATTATTGATACAAGGTTATGAAGCATTTCTAGCACATATGATAGATACTTCATTGGAAAGACCAAAGGTCAATGTGATACTTATGGTTTATGACTTTCAAGATGTCTTCCCAAAAGAATTACTAGGTTTACCATTAATTAGAGATGTAGAGTTTGAGATTAAGGTAATGTCAGGTATAGAGCCATATCTATTACACCTTATCAGATGGCACCAATATAATTGAATAAATTACAGACTTAATTGTAAGAATTGTTAGATAAGAGGTTTATTAGACCAAGTGTATCACCATGAGGAGCACCAATATTATTTGTTAAAAATAAAGATGGCACGTTATAATTATGTATAGACTATAGACAGCTGAATAAAGTCACAATGAAGAACATGTATCCCTTGCCGTAGATAGATGATTTATTTGATCAACTGAAAGATGCCACAGTATTTTCAAAGATAGATTTATGATTAAGATATTATTAGCTTCAGGTAAAAGATAATAGTATAGCATTGCATTTCAGACTTGATATAGTCACTATAAGTTCTTGGTAATGCCATTTGGATTCACTAATGCACCAGCAGCATTTATGGCATTAATGAATATTATGTTCAAACGATATTTAGATCATTTTATGGTTGTATTTATTGATGATTTTCTGGTGTACTCGCGGGATAAAGAAGAACATGATTTACATCTTCGGGTTGTATTATAGACATTAAGGGAGAAATAACTATATGGTAAGCTATCTAAATATGATTTTTGGTTGGAACATGTGTCATTTCTAGGGCATGTGATATCAATGGATGGTATTAGAGTTGATCCTAGTAAAATTGAAGTAGTTACCAACTGGCAACCATTAAATAATGTTAGTGAAGTCTGTAGTTTTCTAGGTTTGGCTGGATATTATAGGCAATTTTTCAAGGGATCCTCTATGATTGCAGTTCCACTTACCCAATTACTTTTGAAGGATGTTCCTTTCGAATGGATGGATAGATGCCATAAGAGTTTTAATCAATTAAAAGAATGTTTAACTCAAGCTCCAGTTTTGACCTTCCCTACTCCAAGTAAAGACTACGTGATATATAGTGATGCATCTTTAAATGGGTTAGGTTGTGTACTAATGCAAGATTGAAAGGTGATAACATATGCCTCCAAACAGTTGAGAATACATAAAAGAAATTATCCAACACATGATCTAGAGTTAGCAACTATAGTATTTGCATTGAAGATCTCGTGACATTATTTCCATAGAGAAAAAGCTACATATACACAAATCAGAAAGTCTGAAATATTTAGGTACATAAAAAGACTTTAATCTGAGATAGAGGTGTTGGATAGAACTAATCAAAGACTATGATTGCTTGATTAACTATTACCCAAGGAAAGCTAATTTAGTAACATATGCATTTAGCAAGAAAACCTTTGCCAATTTGTAGATTACATCAATGATGATGCTATGCAAGATGCAGCAACTAAATGCTTTATTTGAATTCTAGCCAGATAGTAATATAATTACATAATTATAAATGAAACCTATATTGATCAATAAGATGAAAGAAGCGATAATAAATGATAAAGAATATTAGAAATAAATGTAAAAGATATAGACAGGTGAGTAGATGAAATATTCTAATGATTTTGATGGGTTACTATAGTATAAAAATAGGAGGTATGTACTTATTAATGAAGAGTTCAAGAAATAGATACTATAAGAAGCCCATGATTCATTATATTCTTATCATTTGGGTAGTACAAAAATGTATAGAGATCTAAAATAACATTATTGGTGGTTTAGGATGAAGAAGGATATTGCTGAGTATGTTGCTTCATACTTGACTTGTCAATGGGTAAAAGCAAAACATCAAGTGCCTGCTAGATTACTTAACCCACTATCTATTCCAGAGTGGAAATGGGAGCAAGTTACTATGGTTTTGTAATAAAGTTACCTTTGACTCAAAGAAAACATGATGTTGTATAGGTAATAATAGATATATTGATGAAGTTAACATAGTTCTTACTAGTACAAGTGGACTATGGATTAGAATGACTGACAGAACTTTATATATAGGAGATTATTAAACTGCACGGGTCCTAACATTGATAATATCATATAGAGATCCTCGATTCATTTCTAGATGATGGGGGACTTTCCAAAAAGCTTTGGGAACCAACATGCATTTTAGTACAACATTTCACCCGTAAACAGATGATCAATATAAGAGAATTATATAGATACTCAAAGATATGTTATGATTATGTGTCCTTGAATAGGAAGGTAATTGGGATAAATATCTATCACTGATAGAATTCACATATAATAACAGTTATCAGTCTAACATATAGATGGTACCATATAAGCACTATACGAAAGATGGTGTGGAACTGAACTAGGATGAAGTTGGGGAGAGAAGGCTCATAGGACCTAAACTGGTATAGGAAACTGAAGTCAAAGTTAAATTGATCAAAGAGTGACTAAAAGTTGCATCAAATAGATAGAAACCCTACAATGATTTGAAGCATAAGGATATTGAATACAATGTAGATGATAAGGTATTTCTAAAAGTATCACCCTAGAAATAGATTTTGAGATTTGGGAAGAAAGGCAAGTTAAATCTGAGATTCATTGAGCCAAATGAAGTACTCAAATAAGTTAGACCATTGGCTTATCAATTGGTACTACCACCAGAACTAGATAAAATACATAATATGTTTCATATCTCTATGCTTCAGAAGTATAGATCCGATCATATGTAATTTCTGTAGAGGTTATTGAGATTCCACATAATCTTACATATAACAAAGAACCTATAGTTATCCTTGCCAAAGAAACAAAACAATTAAGAAATAAACAGATCCCTCTAGTGAAAGTATTATGGAACCATCACACAGGCTAAGAAGCAATTTGGGAATGAGAAGTGGATATGAGACA
Organism: Dalechampia spathulata; assembly: GCA_948192965.1. NCBI lineage: Eukaryota > Viridiplantae > Streptophyta > Magnoliopsida > Malpighiales > Euphorbiaceae > Dalechampia > Dalechampia spathulata. The sequence goes on along the minus strand of CANYBF011216955.1, from coordinate 12,180 downwards.
ACAGTACCCCTAGTTATTCATAGACTAGTAAGATTTAAATTTTGAGATGAAATTTTTTTTAGAGGGAGAGAGTTATCATGTCCACCTAAGTTTTTAATTTAATCTCGGTCATAATTGCATTAAGTTATAATTTAGGATTATGATGATTAAGAATATTAGAATTATTATTAAATTAAGTAAGATTGATTAATAATAACTATAATTAGTGCTCAAGTCATTTTATAACAAATATAGATATTAATTTTGTTAAAAATATATTAAATAGTAATATTAATAATAAATAAATAAATATAATAATATAATATATACATTAATAAAGTGATTAAGAAATGATTTATCACATTTAGGTTGTTTGTGACTAATTTTAAGTATGGACATAGTTATGTTGAGCTATATTTATAATTTTAGCAGTTAAATTATTAATGTAATTAGTAATTAATTAAATAAAATCAATAATTTAATACTTAAATCATTTCATTATACTTATAAGTATTCATAATATTAGTATTATATAAAAACATAATTAACATTGAATAAGGAAGAGTAATTAGAATAAGGGATGAATTGGAATTATGCATGAATGGCATGTTGAATAAGCGTCAATTCATGCATGGTATTTAATTACATTCACATATGCTTAAATGATTTACTTATGTTTTTAAGTGATATATGCTTATTGCAAGTTATATACATATATATAAAGGTACTTTGACCCATAATTGATACTAACCCGATCTTAAATCTATCTTGAAAAATACTATAGCATCCTTCAACTGATCAAACAAGTCATCGATATATGGTAATGGATACTTATTTTTTATCATGACCTTATTCAGCTGCTTATAGTCAATACATAATCTCATATTACCATCCTTCTTCTTTATAAATAAAATCGATGCTCCCCAAGGTGATACACTCGGTCTGATAAACCCTTTGTCTAGTAACTCCTGCAATTGAGTTTTCAATTCTTTTAATTCTATCAATGCCATATGATATAGAGTGATTGAAATAGGCTTAATACCTTGTATTACTTAAATTTTGAACTCAACCTCTTTAATTGGCAGTAATCCTAGCAAGTCCTCAGGAAACATATTTAGGAAATCACATATGGTAGGTATCTATGATAGATGTAAACTCTTATGTCTAGTGTCTACCATATATGCTAAAATAGCCTCACAACCCTGTAATAATAGTCTTTGTGCCTTTGTTACCGAAATCAAACTAGATGCAATTGGAGGCTTACTCCTTTGAATACGCACTATAACATAAGCTGGATTCTTAAAAGTCATTATCTTCTGCTTACAATCCATTACCACTTGATAAGTGGACAACCAATCCATTCCCAAAATGATATCATGTCACACCTTCTAAGGTGTCACATGCTCCCATAGAATAATTAATAATCTTCATCTAATAGAAACTATTAATTACTCTACAAGCGATGTGAATTTTTTTTATAGAATACTTACTATGTTTTAAATTGCGGAAGTAATAACCTCACATTACATATTGCAATCACTACTTTAAACATTATTTTAATTGCTTGATAAAATTATTTAGAAACTTTAAACTAGTCCAAATCCTTGCCATCAGAGTGAGTCTTGCTGAACTGATGCTTTGGGATCCATGCATTCCAACCATCATTTAACCTACATTCATTAAATGATGAACATTGAGTATTTCACTCAATGGTGCTTAAAACATAACATAGAAAATATAAACTTATGCATGTCATATATAATAATAAATCTCGTATTCCAATTCATCATAATTATAACTTTACCATATAATTGTATAAACTAACTTTTTTGAATATTTTAGATTTATCAACCTTTATTTATTCTCTAATAATACTTAGATCATTGTTCCATTTTATCAATACCTTATTAAATTTATTTTTATGATACATATCATTCATTCTCTTATAATATTACCTTTTTCATTTAATTCTACAAGCAATAAAATCTTAAATCACGTATACCATATTATTTATCATATACCCATATCCACTATTTCATTTCATTTAAATATTTCCGTAAAATGTTCATATTGTAATCATCAACTCATTTGTATCATATTTTCATTTCTTCATTATATCACAGCTATTTATAGAAATAATTCATATGTCTATAATTTCTAAAAATATCCTTTCATCATGTTATCATCATTTAAAAGTTAATATCATCTATCATTATTCCACCATAATTTTCATAACAATCTAAAATTACTTTAACACATATACAAAACCAACATCATCGCTTCCATAAACATTTAATAATATAATAAAATCCTACAAGTATTCCTAAATACCATCTTTCACTTTATCATGTATTCCCTCCATAAACAATTCATGACATAATTAATAATATTAATTATTTTCTCTAACAATATATAGCATAATTAGCAGCAATAGATGACATTATACTTTGATTATATTATCATTATCTATGAGTATAAATTCTAATAATTGTATTCCATAATCTTCTATTATATAACTAAGTCCATTGCATTAGGTATGATAGTAACTAATTATAAAGCATCCATATCATACCATATCATAATTCATTATTCAATGCAATACCCATGAGAACACGATTAAGATACATTCATCACTCTATCATCATGTTTATATATCATTTATTCATGTACTTTCGTAGCACTTTCATCATATCAATCACTGAACTTTCATAATGCATGAATGAGAAATGTTGTCTATGAGAATGCATTCGTGTCATGCATTCTCTCTCTTATTTTCCTGTATCCATCCAATTCATAATAATTAGCTTTTTCATATACTGGGCCATTTCATAAGCGCGCTTGGTACTGGGTCTTTTATTTCATTTCATATCATTTCTGTGGTTCAACGTATTGGAACTCATTTCATATTAATTTTATTGATTTCATATCATTTTCCTTTCCATTCATTTCCTGTAGGAATTCAATTTCATAGCGCCCAAGTATCCTTTTCATTTATCATTTCCTCACTTTTACTCATTTTCCTCCTTCCTTATTTCTCCATGTCATGTCATGATTTGTGAATATGTCAACTGATATTTCATGACATGATGTGTATACTTTAAGTTATGATGCTATTATGAACATATATAAGCTTCATAATAATATATCATTCATCATCCATTTTATATAGCATCCATAACATATAATCATTGACATTAATTAAAAGATCATGACATAATAATCCATCATCAATATTTCATCATGAATCATTTACTATAAAACATAACACCACGTAAATGAATTAACTCATTTAAATAATTATATACTATAACTATAATAATTTATACATTACTATCTTTTCACTATTCAACAGTCTCTAATACCTATGTGATTCGATAACATATTCTAACACATATTGAACCTTCAAACCCCTTTTTATTTCTTAATTTCTCTTATTATAACTTCTTAACATTACTTCATATTTATGCTTTCTAACTTGCATAATTTATTGCATAATATGTATTTTATATTACATAAAATCATGTTAAAATTATAAATTCATCAAAATATAATACTATACATAACTCATATTATTCAATCTATATCATTGAATATAATAATAATCATTCTATCATATAACTTTTACTTCCTTACTTATATATATTTCATGGCATACAATTAATATTCTTTAATGTCATGTCGTAATCATATACATTTAAATAAATTACCTTGTATAATCCTTCTCATAACTTATTATCGTCATATAATAAAATAATCATTTCCCTTTTAATAAATTTCATCCTATCACTGTATTTATAATTATGTATATATTAATCTTATTTGTTAGATTAATATATCATATTATATCATTTACATTATTTCATATTTGTTCTATAAATTCCAACCATAAACCATAATTTTCATATGATTATATCATAGTAAATATGAACCTTATTATAAAATCAATTCAATAAAAATTAATTATAATAACAATTATTAATCATAACTTTTATAAATAATAAGGTTTCAGCATATTTTTACCATCATAATATCATATGCTATCATTAATCATGCATATATCATAATAATAAAATACTTCATAAAAATTCAATTTACCTTCATAAAATTCCCATGATAATAAATTAATTAAGTAGTTATCATATCTATCAATCATATGGTATCAACATACATATACCACTCAATATATCATAAAATAATATCATTAATAATTATCTTTACTATTATTAATGATTTTCACTTCAATGTCATTATCTAAAATTTGTATTATTATCATTATTTCAAATATCAATATCATCTCAATATATTATATCATCATAATCATATCATCATAAAACAATTAATATGAATACCATGATATATATTATCATAACTTATAAAAGGACCCCCTAAGAAAAATCATGTTTAAATTTAACTTTAATCATTCATGTCTATATTGAAATAAAAGAATAAAATGAAATATGTAATCACATGTTAAAGTTAAGGTAAGTTCATACTTACCTGCCGATCTAGTTATTAAAGAATTAGCTAAAAAGCACAAACCTGATTTTTCAGTTCCCTTAAAAATTTTCAGTGATTTGCGTTGAAATTCCCTCTGAATCACATAATATCATAAATTAAATATTCATCTTTAATTTATAACTTTAATTCTATTATTAATAATTTATTACTCATATTAGCATACACCTTCCACTGAATAACAATCATTTAAATAAACTATTAAAATTCACTTATCATAACTTAATATAAATTAGGAAATCACCTTAATATTTATAATCATATCACTATTCATAATTACTACATCATTATTCATATCTGTTAAACTTTCCATCATATAATAAAACTCTTTCATTATCATCACATTAATTAGTCCTGATCTCATATACATTTTATGTTCTTAACTTATTCCTTATTAACATCATGTACTAATCTTTTATTTAGATTCAGTATAAATACTTAACAGCTTCTTAATAATATCCCACTCATATATTTATGTTGCCATAAACTATAATCCATTAGCATCTATTAATTCTTATTTGTTTCCCATATCATTTCATATTCTGTAATCTTCCTTTAAATAACATACCATAAGAAATCATCATGTTTATTTAACCTTCCATCAATATAAATCTCCCTTATTCTCATAAACATTACTTATTTTAAATCCTTTAATATTCTGATACAACTACACATATATTCCCTTATCATAACTTATTTAAGACTTATAAATAACATCTTAACTTCATTTATTATACCCTTTTAATATCACTGTCATATAACCATGTAATAACCAATCAATATACTTAATTTAATTAAAATATATCCTTAACATTCTTATTTCAACATCCAATTTATAAGTATAACCATATATACATACACCTTTGAATTTTATTTATTCACCATCATTTAATAAAGCATATATCTTAAATTTTATTTATTTAAATATCAACTTCAATCTTAATAATTTTTGAACACTTATGGACCATACATTATTATCCCCTTTTTCTTCATTTAATCACCATCAATTATAAACCTCATGTATTTAACTTATATATTTAATATAACTTTTCATCTTATAGTATAAACACTTCCAAAATCTCATATCATTATATATATTTTATCCCTTTTTTTTTAATTTCATTTATGTCCACCCATATAAATACCCATATATCTCTTTATATTCCATTATTAAAGTGACTCATAATAATTCCAAAGAAATATTTTCATTCTTATCTTATTATCCAATCCAATCTTATTATGTGATCATCATTAAACTATATATTATCTCACCTTATCCTTCTTTTCAGTCAATGAAAGTCATATCCATTTAATTCACTTTATAACATTCAATATTTATTTCAATAAACTTCTTATAACATTAATCATATTTAATTAATAACTCCATTTTAGTACTCAATATGAAATTTCCATAAGTTCCATAACATACCTCTCCTTTAGCTTTCACAAGTTCCATAACATACCTCTCCTTTAGTTTCCATTTAAGTCATAAATTTTAGATCTTACTTAAAATTAGTTTATACCATCAATTATTCACTTCTTTAAGCTTTTAATAATACTTAATACATTTAATTAATCAATCATTTGAGCTTTCAAAATCATAATTGTCGTATGCTTCTAATTCCATCCATATAATTAAATAAAAATACCTATTAAGTCCATATTCATATTAATTACCGTACACTTTATCTTATCTATATTAAAATATCTTAATTTCCACATCAATATTTAACCATAGAATTTTAATCATCAATCATAAGAATTATTTGCCTTATCCTTTAGTCATTTAACTCAATAAGTCATAAACAACCACATTAATCATTCTTAAATCATTTTATATCTTAAGTTAACTTAACTTTTCTTAATCATTTACTTATGAATCTTACCAATCCTTTAATTAAACCTTTTTAACTTACCATTTTGATCATCTTTCTTCTTAAACATTGAGCCATACAAAGAAAATCACCACACAACCCACACACACCACAATCCACTATTTTCATCCATTTTTACATCACTAATCAACTAATCTAATAAATCAAAAGCCAAAACTACTAATCCACCTCTAAAACATTCTGCCATAACAAGATTATACCCAAAATAATTCTACCAAAATATAACATACTCAAAACATTTTGGCCATATCATCAAAACACTAAAAAATGCATAGATGTTTAAGATCTATTATCAAATCAAACTCACCTTTTTTGTAAAATAACTAAAATAGACTAGATCTTGATCTTCCTCTTGATTCTACTTCCAATCTACAAGGATCTCCACCTCTTAACATGATTTAAGTTTACTAAACTTCTTTTCTCATCACCATAAGCATGCATGCACACCAAAAAGAAAGATCAGCTAAGTAGCAAATGATTTACATATCAAAAGGTTTCAGTTTTTGCATAAAATCTCATAGTTTTAGTGGTTTCGGTCATAAACATGAAAACTAAGAAGAAAGGGTTTGGCTTTTCATTAAACATAAAGAAACATGAAAGACTTCAACCATGAAATAAAGAATACTTGTAGGTTTAATCATATACTTAAAGAGTAAAATGAAGAATAAAGGAAAAAGGTTGCGGTTTTAGGCTTTCAAGAAGAAAATATTTTGGTTGCTTCCAAGACTCCATGAAAGGTGAAGATGCTTCATCTCATCTTGAGCTTAACATATAAATCTTGAGTTTTCCTTGAAGTTTGATGTAAAAAGATGAAGAGAAGAAGGTTTATTTGCGGTTTTTCTTTAGGTTGAAGATGGAAGAAGATAATGAAGTACGGCAATAGAGAAAAAGAAGTAAAATGAAGGAAATGAGAATGGAGATTTCGGCCAAGTGAGGTAAATGAGAGAAAATGAATAAGTTTTATGTCAAAATGAGGATAATTTTGTAATAAATAAAGGTCTACATAAGACAACTCCAATATAATTCTATACACCCTCTAATACATATATTTATACATATAAAACTTAAATTCTACCTATCAAAATCCTTTTTTATGTATAAAATACTCATTTAATACTCCAATACTCAATATTTAATAATTAAAATCCCTCCATCTTTATCCACTAACTAATAAAATACTATTTCTCTTTCCTCTCTCCATCCATTAACATCATTACCCATACCACCTTTTCTAACTTCCAATACTCTTAATATTTTATTCATCCACTAACAAATCCTCCTATACCATTTAAAATACATTATTTTCAAATCCCAATTATTTAAAAATATAATTTTATATTCCATCTTACATATTTATTTATTAAATCAATATCTTATTTCATAATTCCTTTTTATATCATAAATAAATAAACTATATTTTATATTCATTACATCACATATCTAATTAATACTTAAATATTATTTCCATTTACTTATTTAATACTCATTTATTTTATTTATACACTCTATTATTTATTAAACTTATTTATCTCTATACGTATAATTATACATGTATATAGTTCATACATATAATTTTATTTATAAGATTCTTAATCATACTTATTTATTAAATTATATATACTCTAAATACAATCATAATTAATCTTATTTCCTCAATTACATGCATTTTTATGCATACGTAAATTATCATACCTTAATTTACATGCATTTAATCGATCATCTTAATTAAATATGCTTAAATTTATTTTACATATTCGACTTAATCTACTATCAAATTATTGTCATTCCTGAATCTTGATAAATATTTCTTGTCATCATCAAAATATTTATGAACTATCGCCTCGAAATGCATAATTTTCCATAATTCCACATCATCACCTAATTTTTGATCGTATAGGGAGAATTTTCATCACTTGAATTATTATTTCTGTATGTGCTAAAAATGAGGGTGTGACATATCATACTACTTAAATGGCATCTCAACCAAATTTAAGGGAAAATGTACACCATGTATAACTAGAGGGCACTATTGATATATCCAATTAACTATTGTGTCTTTGCCTAATGGACTGGATACTAACACATCATACCTTAATCCCTCATATATAATGTCAAGTAGGCATGCAAGTTTGATATTTATATATGAATGTGATGATTTTAGATCAAACAATGCTAATACATCATGGTTAAAGATAAGAAGTTTACTAATAACCACATTCACGGCTTACAGATCCTCTCTTTATCTTATAGTGTAGACGCTAGCTAGGGTTCCTGTAGATCAGTTAACTGAGCCCTAAATACTCCTCCTACCCCCTCCATTACCTTCTCTTCCTCTGCTTCTACCACAGTCTCTAATTTGAGATATGCTAGAAGCAGTTCTCATCATAAGATTCTATTGGTAAGTTCCACCTTTAGCCACCATATGAACTGGTATCACCCGACGTGCATTCTCTAGCGTAATATCCTATACTACCACATCTATAACATAAATTAATATCAACTCTACAAACACTAATATGAGATTGTCCACATGTACGACATGGTTTAGGTCATGAACCTGAATCACTACGCCTAGTAAATAACTCATTTTATGGTCGATGAGAAAAATATGGTATGTAACCTATTGGTCTAGGTGTAAACAACCCTCTAAATCTACCCCTCTTATTGAATCCCAAAGAAGAACCAGCTCTCATAACTATTCTCTTAACTTGCCTAGCCTAATTATACTCTTTCTTCTATAAAGTACGTTCCTAACCCAAAGCATTTGCTATCAATATAGAAAAATCATCATAGTTAAACCCCTGAATAAGTGCTCTGATCTGGGGCCTCAAACCCTGCTCAAACCATTTACACCATTATCTACTTGTGGTAAGGATGTTGGTAGTATAGTAGGCGAGTTGTGTAAACTCCCTCTTATACTCTGCTACAAACATGTCCCCCTGCCTTAAATTATAGAACTCCTACAGCATTTGATTTGTATATGCTACTTTTGTTCAAATTCTCACTAGAAATCATCTATGTGTTGACCCTCACTTTTCACCATCGTATAATTTTGGATCTTTGTTGATTCGGCTAGGATTTAGTCCCCGGTATCGATCCCAATTATGCACATAGACCTCTGTGTCTTCCTCTGTATGTTCTGGTGTGCAAAACATCTCAAGACTGGTGGGGCCCACTATGGCGCCTGGCAGGGCCCGCCACATATTATGAGTGTTCTGTACGTATGGAACACCCTTCCTTATTGCCTGCGTAAGGCAGATTGCTTAAAATGCAAAACATTACATTTTTAGCCCTGGGTACTATTCATCATGAATAGTACATAGGTGGGGCCCACCTAGCAGAAACGGGGCCCACTGCCCCTATTAACCCATTATGTGTATTCTGTACTTACAAAATACATTGTCCAGCTGCCTTACGGAAGGCACAACGCTTGACATCACGAATGCCATTTTTTGGACCCACTATGCTGTGGGGCCCACCTAGGACATTAGTGGGGCCTGCTGCTCCTATTTTCTATTCTGTGTATTCTGTACTTACAGAATATATTTCACACCTGCCTACGCATGGTAGGATACACAGAATGCAAAATATTGCATTTGGACCTAGGTTACTATTCACTATGAATAGTATGCAGGCGGGGCCTGCTTCCCCAATTAGCCAATTCTGTGTATTTTGTACTTACAGAATACATTCTGCTGTTGCCTTATGCAAGACACATCTCGTGGCATTCCAAATGCCACATTTGTAGGTTCACCACGCTGTGGGCCCCGCCAAACACTAGTGGGGCCCACTTCCCACTATTATCCGTTTTAAGGCATTATGTACGCACAGAACGCACATCATTCACTGCCTCACTAGAGGCGAAACGCTTGGTATGCTATTTGCCACTTTTCAGACCTTTTATGTTGTGGGGCCCATAAGGGTACTATCCATCATGAATAGTACCCATGTGGGCCCATTGCCCGAATTCATCAATTTGAGTGTTCTTGACGCGTAGAACACCTTCCCGCTAGTGCCTACGCGAGGCACAACCCACGGCATCCCGTATGCCACTTTTTAGCCTTAATGGGCCTATTGGGCCCAAATTGGGCCCATTTAGCAAAACTAGATGTTCGGGGCTGAATTTGAGAAAACTTATAACTGTAAAGTTTCTCGAAATGACATTTGCATCTTCCTGGACATATGGCATGCATCCCGTTCCGCCCGTACGAGGCGGAGCGCATAGGTCAAAAACGCAACGTGCGTAGCGCATAGCCCTATAGGCTACGCACGCTGCATAGTAAAGATGTTTGGTCGGGAGCCCTTTCGGGATCGAATTTGGAAAAACTTTCTTCTACAAAGTTGTTCCTTACGTTGAATAACGCTTATACACTTCGGGGCGCATCCCGGAAGTGACCGCAGTGGGCCCTATGTGAGGGTTTCCGAACTATGTGCGCGCACATATAGGCCTATGTGCGCAGCATATAGGCTATGTGTTGCGCACGTAGCCCTATATGTGGCGCACATAGGTGTAGGATTTTTCAAATCCGGGCCAAAATTATAAAATTGCCATGCCCAAAAATTACTCTATAAATATAGAGCTCGGGGTTCATCTGAGGGGACCGAAAATTTGCCTCAAGGGGCACCCAAAACTCTACCAAAATCATTTTAAAATTAATTAAACACTTAATTAATTTTTCTAGGGTAATTAGAGACAAATTGGCTCTAGTTAGGCTCCCTATACACGGAAGGAACGAAGATCTATGAAGAAAAGCCTCTGCTACAAGGTAATTTCTTCCCGTTTTTCCCATTTTCTTCATTTTCCTTCAATTTTAAGGGGTATGTGCGCCACCTATACCCCTATGTTCACCACATGTAGCTCATGTGTGGTGCACATAGGGCTATATGCACTGCATATAGCCCTCGATTTTTAAAGAAGCTCGCATTTTAACCCCGATTTTCTCCGGTTTTCTTCCCGATCTGGCCATTTTAGGGTCATTCAAGGCCTCTCCATGCCTGGGATGCCCTAGATCTGCTTTAAAACTTGCTAGATCTAAAATAATTTTAACTTTAAAATTGTTTTTCATTATTCGGATGCAAATCCACGAGCAAAAATCCAGTTTTGGGTCCGATCTACTTAGATCGGGGCCAAATCTAGGGTTTCTGCTAAAAGAATTTTGGTTTTGCTTCGGTTTTCAAAGCTATGTGCGCCACACATGGCTCTATGTGCGCCACATGTCCCTCATGTGTGGCACACATAGATTTATGTGCAGCGCACATAGATCCCGGTTTTCACAGAAAAGTCCTGTTTCAACCCAAACCGCTCCCGAACCGCTTCGGTTTTGAATTTTCCAGTGACTCCAGTATCTTTCCCATGTACTTGGGGTTCTGGGTTTGTCATAAATCATCCAGATCTACTTGATTTTAGCCTTAAAATTAAATATTTCAATTAATTGCTTAATTAATTGTTTGGTTCATCAAACCGAAGGCCGAAACGAGGTCAAAAGAAGGTACTGTCTTCTTTAAAGTTGCTGGATTTTGTTTGTAGATCATTTCTGTGCTGACAGATTTTATTTTTGTGCAGGTTGATCAACTATGTGTGCCACATATTGATCAATGTGTGCCACACTTAGCCCATGTGTGGCGCACATAGCCTGATGTGCAGCGCGCATAGTTCACATTTTTCCAGAAAAATCGTATTTTGGGCCGTATTTTGGCCATATTTTGACGTATCCAATGGTATTTGAGTTTCACAGTAACTCAAGTATTCTGGAAAAGTCATAAAATAATTTTTACATAATTAATTTTGGCC
>CANYBF011216495.1:0-21093 GCA_948192965.1 Dalechampia spathulata | reverse complement strand
TTGATTTGAATGCCCTAGATCATTAAATGATCAAAGAGGTGATGATATAATAATGCAATGACATTATAAAATCAAGTATGATATGTTATCATAAATTAATCATGACATGAACATAATGCATTAAACATGAAACATGACATAATATGACATGGTGAAATAAGGAAGAAAAGAAGTGAATTGATATAAGAAAAATGTTGAATGATTTATACTGAGTAAAATGATATAAATTCTTACGGGAATTAAAAAATAGAGATAATTAAGCTATGAAAAGAGATATGAAAGGAAAAAAAATATTGAGCTTAAATGATTTAACCAAAATTATGATATTAATGAAAGACCTAGTAAATGTGCATAAAACAAAAATGGTTGAATTGTAAAAAAATGAATATGAGGGAGAATGCATAACATAAATGCATATACATGGTTCATAAATAGATGATGATGATGATATATTAAAAGGTATGAAGTTATATAATTATAAGCATATCATGATATTGATTACAAACAAGACATATATTATATCATTCATGTATATTGATAAATTATTATGACAAATGAAATAATGATGATGATATGAAACATGATGAAAATGACACATATAAATGACATATAATAAATGATAAGATGGAATCATGTTTGTTATATTCAATAATGTTTTGGAATTTATTGATATAATGATTACTGTGATATTTCAATATTTGTTACACTAGCACCACTAAGTTTTATACTCAGTGTTTGTCAATTGATAAACGCTGGACCAAGTAAAGCCGCAGAACAAGAATGTCAATGAAGCAGCTGAACATATTAATAGAATATTGGTAAATGGGTTGAGTTCCTTTAGACTTCTATCTATATAAATTATCTTGTAACTATATAAACAAAATACTCTGGTAGTAAATAAATTAAGTTTGACAAACCTAAAAATATGTAAACTATTAATGCGTGTATGTTATAACTCTGATGAGGTGATGACTTATTATGTTAAAACCTGAGAATAATAAATATTTTGGATTAATATGAGTTTGCATGCAAGTTATATGTATAAATAATAAATAAATAAATAAAATTTTACGAAATGTATGGAATACTTTGTAAGATAATTATTGAATTGAGCATATTATGCAGCCGAAAGACTGACAGTAGTTTTGACATAAGTTTATTAAAATTAATTTTAATTATTTAATAATAATAATTTTAATTCATAACAACTAATTTGTATCAAAGAATCTTATTTGAAATCAAATATAAATATAAATTATTTTTATTATCTAATAATTTCATTTGTTAAAATTAATTTTATTATCATAATTTTATATACAAAAATCAACACATAAATGATTGGTTTTAAGAAAATAGAAATTTTTTTAAAAAATTTAAAATTATTAAAATAATTTTATTTTATTTTAATCATTTAATAGTAATAATTTTAATTTATAATAACTAATTTTTATAGTAAAATTATATATTAAAAAATATTATTTATAATCTTTTTCAAAGTTATGAGTTTGTTATTAAAATTATAAAAAAATATCACATTATTAACACATGACTTAACTTTTTCAAACTCATATTATAAAATCAAGTGAAATGATATATATAATAATAAATAAAATTTGATTGATTTTAGGATGTCATTAGAGCTAAAAAAGATTGTTTGTAATATTATTATGTATTGTGAGCCAAAAAATGTCAAAAAATTATGGTAAGATAACTTTCACTTAATAGTTAAATATTTTGTTAAAATGTATGATAACTTGATAAAAAATAAAAATAACTTATATCTTTGAGTGATATGTATAAGTGCTTGCTAAACATGAGTAATGATATGATAATAAATATAATAAATTTAAAATGTATTGAGATATTTTTAGTAGATGAAAATATTATGAGTTTGTATCATGAATCATAAATATTAATTTAAAATCATAAAAGATGTTACTATAATAAAAAATGAAAAAGTAAAATACAAATTATTATAAATAATAATTTAAATAAATAATACTAAGTTACAACATACATTATTTAACATAAATACATGAATTTAAATCATTGTATAAATAGAACATACATACATAAATTTAATTTAATTATATAGAGAATTGGATAATTGCATATTTTTCTGATCCTCATTTTATAGTTACGTAAAGAAAACCTATCGACCTGCTCTGCCTCTCCCCTCTTCTTCTTCATCACAAGACCTCCAAACCCTATCTCTCTCTCTGCAGATTCTTTTATAATTTATTCTTATAAACTGCAATAATTTCAAACAAAACCGAATCACGAATTCACGCGCTCATTAAAGTCCCGATTTCTCGGTATTTGGATTTCACCATTTTCTTGATTTTCATCTGTTAATATAGTTTCAAGTCTTTCACTTACTGACAGGTACTGTCTAATTTCACTTTTTTTTTGATTTTTTTGTTTTAATTAATCCATCATGTGATTGTGATATTTGATTTCAACTTTAATTTGTCACTCCTAGAATAACTAAGAATCACACTAAATTGCTGTCAGTATTCTTAATAGGGCTATGAGTTTGTAAACGAACATTTATTTATTTATTTTTCGTTTTAGATGGGATTGATTTGGTTGAGTTTACTTTAGATTAAAATTGAATAACCGTTTCTGTTGAATTGAGCTATAACTTTTGAAGTGAACAACCATAACAGAAGATGCATCGAATGGTAGAAGAGGATGATGAGGAACGGCGTCGTCAAAGGAAGATGGAAGAGGCCCTCGAAGTCAAATCTCTCAGGCGCATTATTAGTGCTTATCTCAAGTATCTCTCCTTTTATCCTTAGTTTTACAATGTTTGGTGTTGGATGGAAGAATCATTGAAGCATTTTCTTTTCATCTAGATTCAATTATCTTTTGAAGCAGATTGGACCCATGAACTATGTACAACACTTTGGGTTTGGATTAGTCATAATGGAATTACCTTCTTTCCTTTCTTTTTTACTATTTTATCGATTTTGTTAAATGGATCCAAATATCAATTAAATGAGGAAATTGTGTTGGGCAACAACAAATCACATTAATTTGGCCTAGCCATTAGCATGATGTAATGGGTTTGCCCTTTTTGATTATAACCTGCTACCCTTCAAGTGGGTTGCACTTGAAAAATCATATAAGCCTAAGATCCTTAATCAAGCTTTTAAATGGATCCCATAAATAGCAATCTGGTTTTGATCCATGTCAAATTGTCCCTAATTTCAATTAAATGAGTGGAGTCTGAGTGGACCAATGATAAATCATATTAATTTGGACTTAACCATTGGTATGATTTAAAATTAATGGTTTACCTTTTTTAGTTATAAACTCTTATTTATTTTTTGCAATGAACTCATGTGGGATAATCACCTCATACTTCAACATATTTGGCAAAGCTGAAAGAGCCTAACATGTTGCTTGAGTAGCATTCTTCTAAATATGGATTTCTTTTCCTTCAAAATTATGTGCATGTATATGTATTTATCTATATTTTGATTTGAGACGTTCCAAGTGGTTTTTGTGTAGCTATCCAGATGCTTCAGAAGAGGATGTAAAAAGATATGAAAGATCTTTCAAAAAGCTTTCACTTGCCCACAAGGTGCTTTTAGTTTCTTGTGACCACTTGTCACAAATACTTTGTTTCTAGTGTAGTTTTTTCGTGTAAACTTCTTTAGTACTTACAAATTATTCACAGATTCTAATAGTTGCCAAAATTTTTATTCTATATGCAATGGTCCTTTTTTCTTCCATTTGTTTGTCTTTTGGTTAGCTTGTCTAATTGGAGGATAATACAGCTTTTCAATTACTCAACATGTTGTATGATCTAGTTTCGGCTGAAGTAATTTGTATGCACACACCACCAAACTTGTAAGTGTCTAAGTATATCCATCATTTTGAGAATTCTTTGTAGTTAGACTTTTGTTGCTAGGATAAGATATGTAGCTTGGTGATTAAAACAAAATGCATACAAATTCAATCATAGTTGTTAAAGGCGTGCTTGAGCCACAATTTGGGCCTTAATCCTTTTAAGGCGGGAAACTTCAATTAGATACATGCCTTGACCAAATTTTGAGTTGTAAAAATGGTGGATCGCAAATATGGTTAACTAAAACTTTTGTACTCTTTATCATTATAAGAAAAACCCTACTTGCTAGCACATCTCCTTTGACTTAAGAAAATAAATATGATAGAAAATAATTTAATGTTTAGGTGAAAGTTTAGGTGTTGTTTAGTTGTGGAGAATTAGCCCTTCTAGAAAATTATTCTATGAAAAATAGAAAATAGAATTTAATGTTTAGTTTTCCAAAAATTCAAATAACTTTGAAACATAGATGGTTTCTAACTTTTCATTATAAAATAAGAGAACTGAAAAATGATGTTTTCTATAGCAGCATTTATTGAAGTATCTTTTCTAATTAACTTAAATATAATACCAAAACATATATCAATTCGACATTTATTATTATAAATATTTTCCAAAATTTTATCTTCCATTTAGAAAACAAAAAATCAAGAAAACTTTTCAAAGGAGAGGAAAATTAGAAAAGAAAAATAGAAAAAATAATTCTACAACTAAACAACCCCTTAGTGTGTTTTGATTATTTTCCCTTGGATTGTGTTGCCCCTCACTTTAGTTAAGTTTGCACCTTGCTTTAGGCTCTAGAATCCTTTTGCACCTTAACATGCATTGTGCCTTTAATTACGATGCTGTATGCATTGAATTTCAAAGGATTTCACTTTTATGTTACATGGTGTTTTTGGTGATTTGCAGTCAAAATACATAACACGGTGCGTTTGTCAACTTTAGTTCATATGAGCTTCAGAATGTGGACAAATTTGTTTTTGAATCATCTCATGGCCATCTTTTCCCGCTCTTTCCATTGTGTAATTATTTTCATTTAATTTCTTTTCTATCATTTCCAGGCATTAATACCAAACTATCTTTTGAAGTTACAAAGGCTAAGAAGGTAATATTCTTACTTAGCCATCCTTAGTTAAAAAGTCATTCCTACTTTGTAACATAGAAACTAATTTAGTGAACTTATGTAAACTAAGATTTAGTGAACTTATGTAAACTAAGATTTAGGAAACTATAATTATGATTTAATAAAAATAGTTGAAAATCATCTTTGATGAGAAATAAACGAACTCAATTAAGGGTTAGTGGCTAGTTAGTGTCTTGACATTTCAATTCTCTCTTAATTTTAAACAATTTTGAGATGCTTTTTTAGCATGAGTTAGAAATTCATAAATCATTTTAAACCGTTTTTTTAATGCTAGTCTACGGTGGTGCCACCTTTTGTTTACTTTGTGGATCTTAATATAATCAATCTTTTAATTTGGTCAACACTAAATAAAACTCCCTTAGCTAAATCATCCCTGTTTGCATTCCTTTTGTTATCTTATTCTCTAATATAGACATTAGAAATTTTATTTATTTTAATAAAGCTAAATATTTGATTTCTTCAAGTTATGTTGCTTTTTGTAATTTTGTGATTATGTATGACATTTTAGATTTAATTCTTATTTCTTGTGTAAAATACAAGAATTTGTATGTTATTTATTTATTCATATAGTCAAGGCCTAACTACAAAATAAATAATGAAGGAATATTTACAATTTCGGAATTCAATTCTTAATAATCTACCTAATTAGTCAACAATGTAAAGTTTTTGTGATATTCCGTTATTCATCATGCTATCTCCTTAACATTCCCTATATCTGTATTGCATATACTCTTATTTCAATAACACACTTCATCCAAGCTAACCACCACCACCACTTCTACTGCACTTTATCTGTTTATGTATATTACATATACCCTTTTTATGTTCTAGTTACCATGAAATTTTTTAATTACAAAGTTCTCTTTTAAAACTGACTTCATTTACTCTTGTTTGAACTTACATTATGCAATGTCATTCTTAAACATCACACACCAAGGGATGTTCTCTTATATATGTGCTTTTCATTAATCCATGACTTAGGTGTTTGCGGTAATGATTTAAATTCAGCTCTTAATGCTGGAGAAGGAAGTTCCATTACATTAGTTGGAATTCCTTTAGATTACTTGCAATTATAAGAACACTACTGACAACTTTGTTCACATGCACTACAATATTCAAGGAACTTGCATACACTTTCTTACGCATTAAGATCCAGTTTTGGACATCTTTGAGGAATTTATCATAAGTATTTTTTTGAAGAAAGAAAAACATGTTTTGGTGTTACGTGGAGAATTTTTTTGCATAGTTGGTCAACTTAATATGAACCCTAATTGGTTGACAAATACATGTTCATTACATAGTTTGCAAATTCTCTCGTTCTCCTTCAGAATCCTGAGCTAGGTTGCACACTTCAAAATGCAAAATGTTTACTTTCTGGATTGCTTGTGAACACAGTATGATTCTTCCAAATAGGCTTCCAACTAGAACAAGGAATAAATAAGAGATCAAGTCGATTTAATAGAAAGCTAATTTTAAGAACAAATCGAGAAGAGAAACTGCCAAAAAAAAAAAACTAATAGTCACCATTGTCACCAAGCTCTTGGGCACTCAAATTATGAATTCGCAGAGATTCTTGCTGGTCAGCCTCTAGGCAAGGTGACTAAAATTGGCGCTGCCTAGCTCCCAAATGGGGCAAGACTTGCTTGACTATCTTTTTTCTTTCTTTCAGTTTTTGTTAAGAATCCTTACAATGCCTATCCTTCTATTAAGGTTGCAAATTGTTAATTTTTATTGTATTGTCATATTTCAAAGTTCAAACCTTCTGATTTGAGAAAGAAACTAAAAAGGACGCTAGCTAAAAAATGGCAATTAGACATATAATATTTTGGAACTAGAAAGTCCCTTTGTTTGGAAAAAGAAACGTAAACCCATTTCTGGGAAAAAAGAGGAGAAGATTGGTAGAAATTGAAAACTAAAATAATTAAATTGGAAATAAAAACTATAAAATTTGAAATTAGATTTATATGTATTACTAGTCTTGTTAAAAGCGCTGGGCACTCTTAAAGTGACGAGGTCTCAAATCACTTGAGGCACTAGGTACTCACCTCGACACTTGTCCAAGTGAACTGAGTTGCTAATAGAATAAATGTTAATTCATGCATAAGAACGTACTAGTGACTTAATTAGTATCCTTGGGATCTTTCAAGTAGTTATTTTTCCAAGCTGAATCTTTTCTATTTTGTGTTTGATGATGCCAAAGATTTATCAACCATGTCTTAAATCTAGCCAAATGAAAATAAAACAGTTCATTTAGAGGGTGCGTTTGACGTTGCTGAAAATTAAAAAACACTTTTTAAATTATTTTGAAAGTTAAGGTGTGTAACTGATAAAATGATGAAAGTTCAAGGGCATAAATATGTGATTAATTGTTTTAATACATGTGCTTCCCTATGTATATGCATGAGTTTGGAAACATATTTTTTTTGTTACATGGATCTTTGAAGAATATAAACATTTTACTTTGAATTTCATAGGTGTATCTCCGTGAATTCATACTTTATATACAACATGCTCCAGGTGAGTTTGAGTTTCATTATTCCTTTGGAAGATCTCTCTTATGTGCTCTTCTTTTCTTGGAATTCTTTTTTTTTGTTTTCCTCTAAAAAGTTATATTTTAAAGCATCACTATTGGTATTTGCTTTTTAGGCATTTGAGCCTCCTCTAGATATGAGCCAAGACATGGATGAACGTGAAGATGTACACATTCAACATGCCTCAAGTGTCCATTCATTTCCAAAGGAAGATTGTTGCTCCAATCAATCCATGTCTGTTACTGGTGGAAGAACATGTTTTTCTGAATCTGATGGAGTGTGCTGTAGACAAGAGAGTGATACACTTAGCAAGTTATCAAATACGGTAATTAACAATGAGGTCTTTGTGTAACATTGTTGATTTGTTACATACTAGACTACTGAATCTACGTTCTCTCGTCTATGACATTTATGTCCTTTTCATTTAGAAGTTTGACTTCTGTAGATAACAACAGGAGTTACAAAGTGAAGATTGCTATGAGCTTGCTGCGGGGAGCCAACTAAGCAGCTTGCAAAATAACACAACAGTTGACTGTGTCGACAATGATCATGCTAATACCAATGGAAATGTAAACTTCTTCCTGCATATTCATATTATATTAAATCGTAAAATGTGAAGCATGATATGTGGAAGTGCATTGGGTTTTATTCTTAAGGTGCTTGCATTTTAAACCTTAGCGTCAAAATGGTAATTTCTATGTTTTTTACTAATCAAACTCCCATTTCTTTTTGAGGCAATCTGTGATTTTCAATCAATAATTTATAATGCAATCCAAGAATGGCATGTAAAAAATGCCACATCACATGACATGTCCACTAACTTAACCGATAGTGGTCACAATAGTTCTCATAGATATATCAAATTGATAATCTAACTCGAATATTTGTGATATGAATATAAGAAATTGTGAAAATGAATTGTTGTATTGTGTTCATCTGACCATAGGTTTATATACAAATACAATGAGATGAAAAAGGGAAATCAAGATTCCATAATCAAGCTAATCTAATCCTTAAATATCAGTTCCTAAAATCTGATTCTAACTACACTAATTTTAAGGTTGTGACAGCCCCCTTCAAGCTAGAGCAAATAAGTTCATCATGCGCAGCTTGTTAGAAAGATAATTAACTTGAGTTCCATTTAATGCTTTTGTGAATGAATAAGCTTGGTGCTCTCTTGTCTTAACATAGCTAGTTGAAACCATGTTTTCTAAAATCTTTTCATGGATGACATAACAATTAATCTGAATATGTTTGGTTCTCTCATGATACTTTGAATTAACATATCCTGACTTTTGTTAAAAGATGATATATCTATGTAATTTCATGTTTTGACTACGACATAGCCCTCTATGCTTTGACTCTTATTAGATCAAGATTCAGCATTCCACTTCTTACTTTTTTCTTATGATAGTACATTTCCACCAACAAAAACACTATTACTAGTAGATCTCTAATCAGTCTTAGATCCAACTTAACCTACATGTGTAGAACAATCTATGTATTGTTATCATCGTTTGTAAGATGTACATTTGGAGTTGTTGAAGTATTACATTGTGTGGTTGTGCAAGTAGGTTGAAAACATGCTTTCCTTGAGACGAGAAAATTCCCTTCTTGCTTTGCATTATTTCAGTTGGCCAGTCTTGCAAAATTAATGTGCAAGAAAGACTTCAGAGAACAAATTCCTCTGTAATCAATTGATGTAATCATTAATATCATCAACATGTAATAGGAGAATAAATACTAGTGGTTGATTGTAGAAAACAAGTGATCTTTTTTGCTTTTGTTTAGCTCAAACTCCTTAATTGCCTAACTAAATTTGTACTACCAAGCATGAGGGCTCTACTCTAAACTATACAAAGATTTGTTTAAATGATGACTACACTCCCCTCAAGTGACAAAACTTGTTGGTTGCTCTCTAATTGATGTGAAGGCTAGTCATGAGAATTGCTAGAGAAGTGAATAATCGGATTGAAGTTGGTTTGGCTATTGGAGAAAATGAATTAGAATAATTATGCACCATGGCTTTGTGTATGTCCTTTTGCAACTAGGCGAGCCTTAAGCGGGCAACAAATCCATCAAGATTGGCCTTAACTATAATTATCCCTTTGCAACCAATATGTATCTTCTTTGTTGGTAAATTTACCAAGTCAAAAAACCGCTAACATCAAAAGCATACATATCTTTTATCATTGTATCTCGGCATCCAATATGAGATAAGATTTTTTTCAATAGTTCTGGGAATAGAAATTGAGTCTAGGGAAGCAATAGAAGAATAAATAGCAAAACACACTGTCGTTTTTGTTTTCAAAGTGCAATTGGAAGAATAAGATCATCTTTTACATGATTTCTGGCAAAGCTATTGGTTTAAGGCATGTCTTAGGTCTTTTTTTTTTGTCTCTGAGATTAAACTTGTCTATGTGAAGGTACAAGTAGTGTTGAATCAATTGAAAGGGATAGATTATAAGGGGTGAGAGTGTAAACTAATTAATCATCTTCCTCCCCTTTATCATTGCAAGTAGAAACTAGAGGAAAGAAGGAACTGTTTCTAAGTAACATTGATTGAAACAAGATACTTGCTAAGGTTAGAATAAAATCACCTATATCTTTTGTGAAGATGCAAGTAACCTAGAAAAAACACATTTTAGAAACTTCCAAGTCTGAGTGACATGAGGATGAACATCTTGAACAAAACATGTGCAACAAAAATTTAGGTTGGATATGAAATAAGGACTTGCTAGGAAAGAAGTATGATAATGGGTTTCTCTTGTGTAGATTGATGATGGCATGTGGTTGATGAGAAAGCAAGCTATAGAGATAACATATCTACCCAAAAATGTCCAGGAACCTGCATTTAGGATAGAAGTGGCTATGCAGTTTTAAGGAGATGTCTATTTTTCCTCTTTGTTACTCCACTTTTAGATGATGTATCAACTCATGAAGTTTGATGAAGAATACTATTATGAATCATGTATGATTGGAATGATTCAAAAAGATATTCTTTTGCATTATTGCTTTATAAATTTGCACATAAACATTAAATTGAAGTCTTTATTTCAAACACAAAAAGCACAAAAAATGACAAAACAACTATGCATGATTTTTCATCAAATAAAGGCAAGTCAAACAAGAATAATTATCAACAAATGTAAGAATGTTCAAAACAAAACTTGGTAATAGTAGGATACAAGCCGTAAACATTAGAATGTACCAACTCAAATAGAGTTATAATGTTGACTCGAGACCCAAATGAACTATGATGATTCACAAATTGACATGACTCATAATCTTATAAAGCTAAATATTACAGTGAGGATACAATTTCTTTAACAAAGGAAGAGACAAATGACCTAGTTGACAATGTGACCTTGACAATTGTGTATCCAAGACATAGAGACGCTTTTCCTTGTTTCTTTTACTATTGTTGTAAGGCCTTGAAATATACATTATCTAGGAAAATTAAGACAACAATTCCAACGACAATTAAGTTTGCCGACATAGAATAAATTGAGAGAGAACTAAGGTGATTTTAAGATAGATGATAAAGAAAGATTCATAGTTAGGCTAGTAGTTCCAGAACTAAGGACATAAGATGGGGATCACATGCTAAAGTAATAGAAGAGGATTTATTTGATCTGTAAGTAGAGAAAGAATTTGAATTACATATGATATGATTGTTGCCACTATAACTAGTGACCTATTTGAATGAAATGGACATAAGATTTGTAGTTGGTTTACTTGAATTAATGATAGTAATGATAAGAGTAGATAGTGACTTCAATGTTTCTTGATATTGAGAGAACTTAGCAAATTCATTTGCATTGATCAAATGCATTAATTGTTGCAATGTTAGCCAATTGAGTTTTTGGATGTTGAGCTTGTAGCTTTTGACATGTTTGCTTAGTGCATCATGTCCATTCTTGTTGATTGGATGTCCACTTTAGCAACAATGCAATGTTGCTAGTTTGTGAAGCTTGTGTGCTTTCTAATTGAAGCATTGTGGAAAATACATTAGTCAAAGAGGTTATTTTGGAACTAGACAAGATTTTAGATTTAGTGGTTAGTGTGTAGGCAAGCCAAAAAACTCATTATAGGCATCATCTTCATGTTAGCTTGTTGAACTTTGAGATCAATTTCGAGGCATCAAGACTTTCAACCCTTCATAAGTCTCCTTGAAATCCATGAAATAAGTGGTAATAGATCTATCATGCATGTGATATCTTGTCCATAAAATATGTTCCCCCTACATGCCAATGCATGGATGAATGGCAGAATGCTGAAACAATGTGTGTCTCATGCATTCCTCCTCTAGTCACCAAATTGTGGGTAATGGTTGTTTTTTAGGTGGCACTAGGACTAATGGTGACAAAGAATAATCATTCTACAATTGTGACCAAAGACTGACTGACAATGGTTGAACCATAAATCTACTCACTAGGGTTGAGTAATAAGCAATCTTGCTACTACACGCTAGGTTAGCCTTGATACAATGATGTGAATAGAAGAAATTGTGAAAATGAATTGTTGTATTTTGTTCATCTAAGTGTAAGTCTATATGTAGATACAAGCCAAAAAAGGAAGAGAAATCAAGATGATTTCCATAATGAATTCCCAAAATTAAGCTAATCTCATCCCTATTCTAATTACACTAATTTATAGCTTGTAACAATTTGCATCACATATATATCCTAACTTTTGATAATTTAATTTAAACTAATTTGAACTTTTTAGTGAAAAAGTAAATTAAAATTTTAGAGCTTTTATCATTCAATTGTTATCTAATAAATTAACTAATATTTTCAATTTGTTTATATGTGTATTCTCTTATTCAAAGAATTCATATTTTCATGATATTCTACTCAATAGATATCAAAATTGAAGTTACTTATTGATAATGTTGTTTTTCAAAGTGTAAAGTATATATTATTTGGAAGAAGTGTCTTTTGTAATCACAATTTTCTAGATAGTAGCTATAAGTGATTTTTTTTTGGAAAATATGTATTCCTAAAACAAACTTACATATTAATTTTATAAGGTTGAATTTGTAATTGATAACTTGATGCATGTAATTAAATGATGATAGTAATTTGATTGATCAATAGGTTGTGCCATTCTTTTGATAGCTACATTGGTTAAATGTGATTAGAAAATTGAAAAGGAAGCATTGCCTAAAATAAAAATGTATCTTTAGGTACCTACAAGAAACAAAATAGAAATGAATTACCATTTTAATACTAAGATCAAGTTTCATATGCTATTTAGGATAAAACATGAGGTTTAACAACAGCAAGTGTTAGAATTAATGTTGTTGAACTTTGCATTTGTGTGATTTAAGCTAATCATTTCTTATTCTTCCTCTTCTAGTAGATCTGTACCTTGAAATTTGAACGTTGCTTGGATTTGTTTGCCATTGGGAACAAAATGGGAAATGGGTGGAGGGAGCAATGAAGTAAACATTGATGGTTGAAGCATAAGAAATTGTCATTGTTGTGAAATAATCATAAACCATAAATCATCTGAGAAATCTAATATGGGAAGATAAGAGAACAAAGAAATTGTTGTTGTGAATCTTAATCTTGACTTTTGTCAAGATCTCAACATCCTTATTTGGAATCATGATGTACATTTTGGAATAGGGCCATGCATGTCACTATTTTTCTTCTAAAGGGAATCTTATGAATGAAGAGTAGGGTTAATATACTTTCTTGAGTAGCTATAGGATTGACCTTACAAGTCAAGTGTTAAAGCTTATCCGTGCAAATGTGGACTTGATTAGAGTTAAACAAGCAAAGTGGTCATATTCTTTTGTTAGATTGTACATAGACTATTTTTTCTTTTAAAAAAATACATGTGAAATACCATGAAGCTCCTTCATGTTCTTTTTCTATATGATATGTTAATACGATTCAACTCTTATGCAATATGTACTTAAAATATCATCTCACTTTGCCACCATGCTTTAGGTTACCTCCTCACATTCTCATTGGTTGGATCAATCACTTCGGTTGAATGTTCCCTTGGTTGATGTTGATAAGGTATGATTTATCAATGAAGAAATCATTAAGATTTTTCTATTAACTTCGAAGTTCCTTTTACCATGGTTTACATGTGATTTGCATGACCTTGCAAGTATATGTCCATTTGATGATGTGCTAGTTTTGCATTACTAAACATTGAGAGGAATAAACAAAGAGGGTGATTAAGATGAGTAATAATTGACCAAGATGTTTTAAAAATGAGGAAAGAAGGAAGTACAAGATGTCTAATAATGTAAGAATGTGGAGGTTCTTCAGAGATAAGAGAGGAAAGAAGGAAGAAGGATAAATTTGATCTATAGGAATTTCAATATCTTTACATCACATATATGTGGTGTAAATGGAGCCCATTGGGGTATAACATGAGCTAAAATAGTAATTACAAACTTGAAAATTACGCATGTAGCTTATAGAATAAGATTTCTTCTTGCATGGAAATTATTAAAAATTCTCTGTGGCCTTCAAAGTACAAATTTTGTAGAACTTCAAGTCTTTAAAATACTCTTTTCTTGTTAATTGTCTTCTAAATCAATTTGACGGATCATCATGTCAAAGTCAATGAAGTGACGATTTCTAAAAACTGAAAATTCTATCCAATTTTATTGATATTTTTTGTTTTTAAATCTACCTTGACTTCAAAGTGTTGAAAACATTTGACATAGAGTAAGAATAGGAATGGAAACTAGCATAATTGTGATTTCTATATGAATAAGATTTGAATAATTTCCTATATTATTCATATGTTGTTGGATGTTTTATGTATTCGTAAGATTCCAATTAAGTTAAAAGGTCAGTTCTATTGTATAGCTATTCACCCTATTGTGATGTACGATAGTGAGTGTTGGGCAATAAGGTACAATATATCTCTAGAATAAGTGTTGCTAAAATGAAAATGGTAGTTAAAAATGATTGGATTCAATAAGGAAAGTGGAGATGATCATTATGAATGAGGACGAAAAAAGGGGTAGACTTAGACTTACATGAAGAAGAGTGGTATAGTCAAGTTTTGCTATATTAGATTTGGATTAAATTGTTGCCCAAAATCTCAATGAATAGAGAAAAAAAAAAAAAATCCATATAGCTGCCTCAAGGAATTTGGATTAAAATGAGGTTGAGTTGAGTGTTTTTCATGTGCTATTATATAACTCATTGGGGTGATGTATTATGTATTAGTGTAATAACAGGATGTAGTGTAGCCTTTCAAATTTGCTGCCCTTAATATGTTTCTACGCTCTACCTCTTCTTTTGCTATTTTCCTTTTTTCAGGTCTTATATTTATTGTTTTGCTTTCCCCTTATTGTTCAAAATTGTAATAACTACTTTTCCTTCCTACTTTACAGTTTCAACAGGTAACAATATTTCTTTGTGTACATTCATGTCCCCAAGAAGGGATAATTACACTTGTAAACTTTTTAATTCTAAAAATTTGACACTCTATTGACTTAAACTTTTGAAAGTGAATTGAGTGTTTGAACCATGGAAATGTGGCTTGCTCCAAGAATCCAATTTTGATTTCTCAACAAAAATATGAGCTAGACTTGCTCAAAGAAATTGACATGTTTGGTTGCAAGCCGATAGAGACATTGATAAGCATAATCATCGGTTGATAGATGGTCTTGAAGATGTAATTGTTGGTAAAGGGTCTTACCAAACACATGTTGGAAGACTCATCTACTTATCCCATACTAGGATTGATATTGCTTATGCTGTGAATGTTGCTAGTTAGTTTAAGCATGATCCAAAGGAAACTCATCTTAGGACTATTGAGAAGGGTGAGAAGTTTGTTCTAGAATGTTATACAGGTGCGAATTACATTGAGTATCCTATGGATAGATGTTCTACTTTTGAGTATTGTACTTTCCAAGGAGGTAATCTGATAACATGGAGGAGTAGCAACCATAATATGGTTTCCAGATCTAATGCAAAAGCAGAATTTAGTTTAATGGCACTCAAACTATGTGAACTTTTTGGATAAAAATAATCCTCAATGATCTTAAAATCAAATGGGAAAGATCCATTAAACTTTATTGTGATAACAAATCAGCTAGTAGTGTTGCTCTCAATTTGATCCGACATAGTCATACAAAACATGTTAAGATTGATAAACACTTTACCAAGAAAAACTAGACAATGGATTGATTTGTATCGGTTTGTCTAATAATGATCAGCTCGTAGATATGCTATTAAAGGCTTATCTAAGAACATGTTGCAACAATTTATATGCTAGCTTGGAATGGATGATATCCATCTCCCTGCTCAGGTGGGAGTATTGAAAATTAGAAATATCTTGGTTTTCCTGATTTATTGAGATTTTCCTAGTTTTGGTTCAAGTCCTTTTCTAGTCCTGTAATTATGGTTCTTGTATGGGAAATTTACCTTTATTCTTTTCTAGACTAGGATTCTACTTGTGTAAGTAGAGCTTGTAACATCCAGGGTGATTTATTCAGAAATTATTTCTAGAATTCATATTTTTTCTCACTGTAATACACAACATATAAGGCTCTTCACAGGTGCGCTGTATAATAAGGAATATTGTACGAGATTGGGCACAAGAGGTAATACTACTTCATTGCTTTCAACTTTCAGTTTTCTTACTTCTTGTATGGTATCTGACACTCAAATTAATTTGTGCATGCACAGGGGCAGAAAGAGCGCGATGAGTGTTACAAGCCTATCCTTGAAGAGCTTGATAAGTTATTTCCTAATCGCATTAAGGAGAGGTACATCATTTTCCTTGTGTTTATTATTTTAGGAATTTTCCTTTGATAATTATAACTTCACGAACCGATTAGATTTTATCATTCGATTTGTGGTTTGATCTACAACTATAAATTTGGTTGAACAGTCCTCCTACATGTTTGGTTCCTGGTGCTGGTCTTGGACGGCTGGCCTTGGAGATTTCATGTTTGGGTATGTCATACAATCTCGGACACTTGTATTCATACACTTGCTTCTGCACCTAACTTTATTATTATTATTATTGTTATGATACAGGTTTTGTAAGTCAGGGAAATGAATTTTCTTACTATATGATGATTTGCTCAAGTTTTCTTCTTAATCAGTAAGAACTTAACATTATCATCTAAGCATTCTTGCTTATAATTGTTTTAGTGATTCAAGTTTGTGAAAGAGTTAACCATGCCTTTATAATGTGTTGTTTAATATGTGCAGTTCTCAGACTGCTGGAGAGTGGACTATATATCCATGGATCCATAGCAATTGCAATTCGCTTTCTGATAGTGACCAACTCCGTCCTGTTTCGATACCTGATATCCACCCAGCAAGGTATTTTTACTATCTTCTTGTTTCTTTCTCTTTCAGAAACTTAGCTGGTTGCAGGGTTTTGTTTGTTTTTCCATAGTGTATAGGGCTGTCCATGGACCAGGTAATTGGTCCATGAGTATTAAAAAAAAAAAAAAGTCAAAATGTCATTATTTATTTTTCTTTAATTTTATATATTATTATATTTATTATTATAATATTGACAGAAAAGGAAGTTATTACGTTGTTTTTTCTATATTTGGATTTCTGCTGAAATGTTTCTTGTGTTTATCTTGTACTAGTGCTGATATTGTAGCTCCTTCAACTCTCATCTTAAATGATACGCATTGTTTTAATATTTGTTTTTCACTTGTTTGGGGCATATTTCTCTGTATTGTCTTTTATTTATGATTTTTGATTCCTTGATGACATTTGGTATTCCTCGATGACATTGTATGATTGTGCCATCGAGAACCAATTACATTATATTTTGTATGATTTAATTGATATGCAAGTGCAAAGGTTGTAAATATGCTTGTAGTTAGATTTCAGTAATCAGATCATAGGAGCATTCTTAGGAATTAATCATTATTCACTTCCTTTTATATTGATTTGTAACTTGTATAAATACCCCCTTCTAAGTGAACATAAAACAAACAATTGTTAGCAATCCTCTCTTCTAATCTACATGGAATCAAAGCCTTTAGAGGCTTAAAGTTCTTCAATTTTCTTGCCCAGTGTGCAGCTACTGCCCAAGTGAGCTATGCATTTATTTTTCTAAAGTCACCTCTACAAAGTGACTTTTTCATGTCACTTGCGTCATTCTTAGAATTGCCCCTTGTTGATTGGTGCTTATCCAAAGTCTACTGATCGGAGGAATAGTGAGTCTCATTTGTCACTTTTATTTTTAGCTTCTCTCTCATGCATAGGTGTGTGTGGGCACATGCACCATCCATTGATGTTTTGATTTGTTTTTGTTAACTAAATTAAAAGATTATCAGGATTAAAAGATTATCAGGAATAATAGGGCAGAATATTCTTTTCCTATTCTAGTTATATCTCCGATTCTATTTTGTATTTTACTTCATTTATGTTTCTTAATTGGTAGTAGGGCTTTGTTTATAAATAGAGGTGTATATTCAAAGATGTATATACGAGTAGAAGAATTTTCCATTCTCTAAATTCCACATGGTATCAGAGCACCAAATTTGCCTCCTTCACGGCAATTAAAATTAGGGCTTGTGCAAACCTCTTCAATTAGGGTTTGTAGGAATTCTTTTTCTGGTCAGTTTTTTTTGTCACCGCCCTCTTCATCAGCAAGACTCCTAATCGACCGGCACTCGCCTAGCTTCTGACCACCGGAAGTCGCCGCGCGTGCTCTCACGCGCCGCCTCCGAGCTTGCTGCTTCGCCACGCGCAGGCGCATGCGCAACACTCTACCGGTTTTTCCTTTTTTTCAAATAACAGCCTTCTTTTTCGGCTCTTTCCCAGCCCTTCTATAACCTGTCCTATTTTTTTCTTGCCTTTTTTTCCTGGGTACTGTTGTTTGTACTCTAATTCTCCAATAAAATGGCCACAGAAGGACACAAGGATGCTGCTGAATTTAAAACTGAGCCAACTGAACCTGTTACTGTCTTAGACAATCCCTCTTTACAAATTAGCCATGTTAAGCTCGATGAGACCAACTACCTAGCTTGGTCCACTTCCTGTCTCCTATCAACTGAGGCCATAAAATTGCAAGGCTATTTAACTGGGAATCAGAAAAAACCAGAACACGAAGGGCCTGCACTTGACAAATGGACTTGTGAAAATTCTCTGGTCATGTCATGGTTACTAAAATCCATGCAACCACATATTTCTCGTGGATACCTTTTATATCGGACTGCTGCTGCTATTTGGTCTGCTGCTTCCATAACTTACTCTCAAGTTGGTAATGATGCCTTAATTTATGAGCTCCGAAATAAGGTACATAACCTAAGACAAGGTGAATTGTCTGTTGCTAAATTGAGTGGATTATGGCAAGAACTTGATTACTATCAAGAATTTAATGCAGAATGTCCTAATGATTCTACCAAATTTCAAAAAATGCGAGAAAAGGAACGTGTGTATGATTTTTTGGCTAGATTGAACTCTGACTTTGATCAAATACGAGTTCAAGTACTTGGAAGAAACCCATTTCTTGTCCTACGACAGGCTTATTCTTATGTGCAACAAGAAGAGAGCAGACGTAGTGTTATGATGAAAAATCTGGCCTAATGGCTGTTAATTCACATGAGCTGCCTAAAGCTAATAATTCTGGAAAAGATCATTTACACTGTGAGTATTGCGGGAAACCAAGACATACAAAGGATACATGCTGGAAATTACATGGCCGGCCAGTTAGAGGAAGAGGAGGAAGGCGTGTTCCGTCTACACGACCTCAAGCGCACATGACTACAACTATGGAATTTGACAAGGATACTAATGCTTTGTCCTCTAATGAGATTCAACATCTCAAACAACTTCTTTCTCAGCTTGGGACTCCTTCTAGCTCCACTTCTAATTGTGTCCAATCAGGTATTGTCTACACCGCTCACTCTAATTTTTGGATTATTGACACAGGTGCAAATAGACATATGACAAGCTCGTTAAAAGACTTTCATCAATATTCTACATGTACAATACCAGAAACTGTAACACTTGCTGATGGTTCCTTAGCCTCAGTGTCTGGTTCAGGTTCTATTGTTTGTACACCACACTTTCAGCTCTCATCTGTTCTTCATATTCCTAGATTCCCTGTCAATCTCTTGTCTGTTAGTGCTCTTACTAAAGCCTTAAACTGTAAAATAGAATTCTTTCCTAATCATTGTGTTTTTCAGGATCTACAAATCGGGAGGAAGATTGGCAGTGGTAGAGTGCATAATGGCTTATATATATTAGATGGATTACAAGCGAATAAAGGACATGCTGTTTTTTGTAAGGATGTCAACCAAGAAATTTTACAGTGGCATAGACGGTTAGGACATCCATCCTTCTTTGTTTTAAGAAAATTATATCTGCAGTTGTTTAGCAAAGCCAAATTGGATGCATTGGTATGTAATGCTTGTGAATTGGCCAAACACAAAAAAACTTCTTATCCTTTAAGAAATAATTGAAGTATTTTTCCTTTGTCTGTTATTCACTCTGATGTTTGGGGTCCAACTCGTACTATGTCCTTAACTGGTAGCCGATGGTTTGATTGTTGCACCTGTATGACTTGGGTGTACTTAAATCTAAGAATGAGGTTTTTTCTTGTTTCCAATCCTTTCATAAAATGATATGTACACAATTTGAAGCAAAAATCAAAATTCTTAGGACTGATAATGGTACTGAATATATGGATGGCCGATTTGCTACATATCTAGACTCTCATGGTATAATCCACCAAACTAGTTGTCCTTATACTAGCCCTCAAAATGGGTCATAACACTTATACTGTTCCACCGAGAATATTTGGTTGTACTTGTTTTGTTGATCATAAGACCGGCGGTAAATTTGATCCTAAATCCTTGAAATGTGTCTTTCTTGGCTATTCTCCCACACGAAAAGGCTACAAATGTTATCATCCTCCTAGTCGAAAACACTTTGCGAGTATGGATGTTACCTTTCGGGAACATGAACCCTACTTCTCCACCTCCTCATCTCTTCAGGGGGAGATTCATGATGAAGAGCTGCTATTTGATGATCCACCTAGTCAAATTAAAGAGGAGGATAGTGCAACCCGGGGGAGGGTGAGGAACCTAGACAAGAGGGTGAGGGTGAAGTTTCTAGCCTTGAACATAGGAGTAATGAGAATAATGTGCAAGAGATTGTTGGAAGGTTAGATAGGCCTGATTTAAAACGATATTCTAGGCGACAAGTTCTAGATAAAGATGTTATGCAAACTACTACATGTCAAGATTCTCCTGGTGAAAATTTGCCCGGTATGTTACCTTTGCGTTTTGATAATACTTATGATGTAGACATTTCTATTGCACTTCAAAAAGGAGTAAGATCATGCACTAAACACTCTATCTCTAACTTTGTCTCTTACTCCACCTTATCACCTGCTTATAGAACCTTTGCCTTGTCTATTTCTTTTGTGATAATTCCACAGGATTGGAAGGATGCTGTTAAAGATCCTAATTGGAAAGGGGCCATGGTAGAAGAAATGCATGCTTTGGCTAAGAATGGAACTTGGGAACTAGTTGATCCTCCAATTGACAAGAACTTAGTTGGCTGCAAGTGGGTATTCACAGTAAAGCATAAGGC
>CANYBF011216174.1:0-18249 GCA_948192965.1 Dalechampia spathulata | reverse complement strand
TAATTTTTTTAATTCAAAATTTAGTTGCTAACAAATATAAATAAAATGAATAGTATTTCTATTTGAATAAAATTAGTAGTTTTTAACTTTGAATAAAATTTAGTACCTGATAAATACAAATAAAATGAGTAGTATTTATCTTTAAATTATATATTAGTTTACATTTTCAATTTGTTAATTTTAATAATGATATAAAAATTTAATATTATATTAATTCATATTAAGGCATACATTTTTCAAATTTAATAAGATAATTATGTAAAATTTAATTTAATTTAATATTATGCTAATTAATATTAATATTAGCTTTCATTTTTTATAAAAAATGAATAAAAATATTATATAAACAATATTTTAAATAAATATATAATACTTATTTATATATTTATTATAAAATATATAATTATATATTTATTATACATAATTTTAAAATATAAAATATAAAATTATTATAAACTGACAGAATCAAAAAATTTATCATATATAAATACACGTTATGAAAACTCTAGTGCAACTAAAACCCCCGAAGATTCTAATCCACAACTGAGTGTTTCAACTGAAATGACCCGTTACGAGCCAGAAGGAGAAAAGTCAATCTATTTTTATTATTGAGATAGAACACACTCAGCGACGGAGCGACTCAGTGGTGGTGTGGTGCTAAGGTTACAAACTGTGATTTGTCGTTGATCAGCAATTCCAGCTAAAATGTCCAACTTCTCTAAGCAGATGAGAGCGTCGGCGTTGGCGATCCAACTCCTCAAACACAGGATGACCAGTCCCGCGGTTCAGACTCAGATTAGTAGATCTTTCACTACAACTGAGGGCCACCGTCCCACCATTGTCCACAAGCGAAGCCTTGATATTCTTCACGATCCTTGGTTCAACAAGGTCTTCATAGCTAGCTCTTTCCAAGTAATTGTTCCAAAGTTTGCTTGTTCAATTTATTGATTTCATTAACACTGTAAAGTATGTGAAAAATAGGGAACTGCATTTTCGATGACGGAACGAGATCGGCTGGATCTTCGAGGTCTTCTACCTCCGAATGTCATGTCTTCTGATCAGCAAATTGAACGCTTCAGTACGTACTCATCGTCCATTTAATGTCCAGATCTTCTTCTTCCTTTACTACATATGGTTATTTATGTGTGCGAAAATTTCATTCATTCCCAGTGTTTGACTTGAAAAGGCTTCAAGTGCATGCTAGAGATGGACCCTCTGATCCTAACGCCTTGGCCAAGTGGCGCATTCTTAATCGCTTGCATGACCGTAATGAAACTATGTACTATAAGGTTTTCTCATTCTTTCTTCATTTTGGTACCATTAATTACATTTGTGGGTTGCTCACCTTTTCTTTTCATATAATATCTCAACGATATACGTGCTATTCATTTATTTATGCCTACGTGTATCTAACTCCACATATTATCAGTGTTCTTGAAATCCTCTGCCATAAAAGCGTTTTATTTTTATATTTCACAGGTTTTGATTGCCAATATCGAGGAATATGCGCCCATTGTATATACCCCAACTGTAGGTCTTGTATGCCAAAACTACAGTGGCCTGTTTAGAAGGCCAAGGGGAATGTATTTTAGTGCTGCTGATCGTGGAGAAATGATGTCCATGGTTTACAACTGGCCAGCTGAGCAGGTACTGCAAAGATCATTGATGCAGCTAATTGTAGAACATCTTAGAAAGGGAAATGCAAAAGAGTCAGCTTTAGCAACTGCTTAATGTCTATGTTTAGGTTCTTTGCATCTCATCTTGATGTATTGCATATATAAGGTTGTACTGCTTCCAGGTTTAATATGCCCTTACAAGTACCTTTCTTTCTTTCTTTTTTGGCATGTACAGGTTGATATGATTGTTGTTACAGATGGAAGTCGGATATTGGGCCTTGGAGATCTTGGAGTCCAGGGAATTGGAATTGCTATAGGCAAGTTGGATTTGTACGTTGCTGCTGCTGGAATAAATCCTCAAAGAGTATGTTTTTGCTTTATGTACACTTACTTTGGCACTTATGTAATAGATCGATCCTTTGCGTTTTGTCCCATTAGCCTAGATGTGTTTTGCCATTACTTTTTTTTGTTTCCTTTTGAATCAGAACTAACTTAACTGTGAAATTAAAATCCGAAGCTCAACAATTCACCCGACTTCTGTTATAAATCCATCAAAAAGCCACACCGTGAAGGTGCCATTGGCTTAAAGATGAGGAAGACAACTTTCATTTTTTTTCAGTGACTGAAAGAGAGAGAGAACTGTAATACCAACGTTGATTTTGACATCATGATTAAGCTAGTAACTTATCACTATCAGAAGATTTGTTATACATATTTTCATTTTATGATTAACTTGCAAGGTTAGGATTGCAAAAGAAAAATTATGTCTTGACAGAATCTTATTCTTTACTAGGTGCTTCCTGTCATGATTGATGTTGGAACCAACAATGAGAGGCTGCTCAAGGATCCCTTATGTGAGTATTTCTTTGTCCAACATATTAATAATTTTAAAAACATCTGAAAATTCATTTCTTTTTAAAATGATCTATTGTCAATGATTTGCAAAGGTTTTACAGTAATGATATTGGTTACAATAAGAATAAAAGGATCCATTCTTTTGTCATCAATGGTTCGGTTCAATGATTCAGCACTAATTGCATGAGATAATACAATATGATTCAAAGCACAAATTCATGAATTTTAACGTATTTATATATATGATTTATTGTTATTTATATATATGCAGTATCAATTTGATTTAATAAATTATTTGATGGTTTAGACAATTTGGGTTTACATTTGTTTTCATTCAAATATCGAGTAACATTCAATGCCATACCATAAGAATAAATTAATTTGGGTTTAGGGCCAGATAATTATGGTTATGTTCAGATTCAATATTTTCGGCAGTCAAATAAAGAAGGATGTGTAGGTCATTATCTTAGACAGTAATTGTTTCTTTTTTTTTTTTCTTGTAATGGATTTATCAATTAACTTTTATAATTTTATGAATTTTATATATTTTTATGATATCAATTTTGAATTATACTTCAGAATTATGTAAGATCGTTAAATTATTTTTAATACTATTTTATATTGAATTTCAAAATGCATTTACTTTAAATTTATATAATTGAAAGAACAAGTTAGGAATAAACGGGTTGAAGTAACATTGTTTAAAATTTGAAGAAAAATGTAACTTATAAAAATAAGTTCATGGATCACATTTGATGTTTTAATCTTGTTGCTGTTTGAATGGTGTTAGCTATTTTGTTTGCCTAAGTGTTTTGCTTTGTCTATGTGCATTGTTAAAAAGGTGAAATGTCACGGGCGGAGTCATTACCCTCTTCTCAAAAGACATGCTTATTAGGGTGTGCAGCCCTCCCCTTTATAAATCCAAGACCTTACCTGTATCGTTTCGATGTGGGATAATTTTGTCCTCATGACATTCTCCCCCACCTAATCCTATGACGCCCTCGTCACATATGGGGCCCCCCTGCCTACCCTACATTGGGCGCTTGGTGAGACATCGAAGTTAGATTCAGGTAGGCTCTGATACTACTTGTCACGGGCGGAGTCATTACCCTTTTCCCAAAAGACATGCCTATTTGGATGTGCAGCGCTCCCCCTTATAAACCCAAGACCTTACTTGTATCTTTCCGATGTGGGATAATTTTGTCCCCATGACAGATAGCTATCAAAGTAAACTAGATGAACCAAAATCCAAAAGATGGTAAAGTTCATGGGCTTAAATATGAGTTTTTCCTCCAACCTTTGTTCTTTATAGCTCCCAATCCATGTTCCATTTTCCTAACTAGAGCATTGAATAATTTTATGATTTACATTTTGGTCTTCATTGTCTTAGTTTGTCCTCTGTAATATCACCCCACCTTTTCCCTGTAGTCTCATTTGAATTTCTACCCTTCATTAGACACTCATGCTACACATCGTAGCAGGTTAAATCACAAATGGTGAAAATTATCCTTTCCTTTGTTGGTACGTCGAAAACTTGCACGAATTTTGGTAGGATTTCTCCATTTCATCTATTTAGGTTTAATCCTATGGCACTAACATTCTCATTTTAATTTAAAAAGGTGTGCCGTATGGTTTAGCCACTCAAGGATCCTATCTTCATGCTGCAGAGCGTTTGAGCCATGTGGTTTTATCATATCTTTTCTTATATTAAAATATATTATGTAATACATATTAATTAGT
The DNA here is from genome assembly GCA_948192965.1 of Dalechampia spathulata. Classification (NCBI taxonomy): domain Eukaryota; kingdom Viridiplantae; phylum Streptophyta; class Magnoliopsida; order Malpighiales; family Euphorbiaceae; genus Dalechampia; species Dalechampia spathulata. Next base: position 14,038 of record CANYBF011216174.1, on the reverse strand, counting down.
AGTAACATATATAATTGTAGAAGCCAGAGAGATCTGTAGGTAAAAGTGTGATTTGATCATTCACTAAGGTTGGTATTTGTACAAGATACAAGATAATGTAAAAGGAAATAAATCAATTCAAGATTCTAAATTAAACCCCTTAATCAAGCTCTTAAAATAATACTACTAAATGTTTGAACTAATATTCGAATTGTCCCAAATTGATTAGTACATTTTCCTTTGTGGTTGTCCCAAATTGTAGCCAACTTATCATTTTAATAAGGTAACTAATATCTTAGAATCTTTATTATATGCTTATTTAATCACATTGAAAATTGAAGAGATGACTAATAATAAAGCACAACTTCTCTCTCATAATTAAAGTAAGGGTATAATATGAATAATATATTTAAATTGATCTTTCCAAGTAAAATAACTAACTTTTCTTAATTCTTGTGAAATTGAAAATGTCTATCTTGGGATGGACGGAGTAGTGTATAAATTCTTTAAGAAAAATTTGCATCTGACTTTGCTTGGGGGGTGCCAGGTGCATTCAACAACACCACTCATGTATGATAGATTGTGACATGCCATATGTTCAACTTTAACTAACTCGTTAAATTTATCTTACATGACACATACACCATCTCTAGATAATCATGACATATCAGAAATCTATTAGTTCCTTATTGTATAAGTGGTTGGTTGTAAGGGTTTTCATGGGAAAACAATTAAAAAAGTAAAAGGGGGTTTTTCAGTGTTAATTAAAATTTGAGAGCCATAGTGGGTAAGATGTGTAAGTTTGGGGACAATAGGTGAAAATTATTGGGGGTATTTAACACTCATTCAGATAGCTTGAATTTACAATATTATATTCTGTCTTATCTCTATATCATCGCTCACTAACTACTAGTTTTAGATGTAAAAATAAATAGAACCATTGTCTTTTTTCTGAAACAACTAAAATGTATATAAAAGCACTATCAAGTTAACAAATAACTAAAATACCATTTTGTTGTGTCTTGGTTCAGTCTTGCTTTATATAACCAGTACATTTGCTAAAGTATAACCTCGATGCTGTATCACTAATGTATCATTTTGATATCTTAAAAATTTCCATTACATCGCCTATTAACTGTGATATGGTATGGAGGTCACATTGTGATTCTATCATATATAAGCAAAGGGTTAGAATGCAACTAGTTTACTAGATTCTTACTTCCTTCCATCATTTCAAGCACAACTAGTTTACCAGACTCTCGCTTTTGGCTATAACTTCCAGTTTTAAAACTTGTCATACTTTATAAATCAGTTTCTGCTTCCCTCACAAGATAAAATGCATTTTTCTTCATAGATTTGGGATTGCAAGAACATCGTCTTGATGGTGATGAATATCTCTCGGTCATTGATGAATTCATGGAGGCGGTGTTTACTCGTTGGCCACATGTTATTGTGCAGGTTATCTGAATATTTTGACATGCCTAAATGAGAAACTATTTACTGCAGAATTTACTTATTATTTTACTTTTGTAGAAACTCTAAAATGCTATGTCTATTTTCTTAAAGTTCGAAGATTTTCAAAGCAAGTGGGCCTTCAAACTGTTGCAGCGATACCGTAATACCTACCGAATGTTCAATGATGATGTCCAGGTTGACTATTTTTTTTACTTTTCAACTTCTGTTGCTGCATTAGAATTATCAACTAATAAACTATTTTTTATTTTTATGCAAATTTTTAATTGTTTACTCTGATTTTTCATTATTTCAACATTTAAAAACCATACTGTAAATGTAATCCATTTCAATGAACAGGGTACAGCAGGGGTTGCAATTGCTGGCCTTTTAGGAGCTGTAAGGGCACAAGGCAGGCCAATGATCGATTTTCCAAAGCAAAAGATAGTTGTAGCTGGTGCTGGAAGGTTAGTTGATTGCCCCAACTATATATAGCTGTGCCACAATACATTTGCAGTGTCCCAAAACACAATCAAATGAAGAGTAAAAGACCACTTTCGCAGTGCAAATTCATAAAGAAATGCTCATTGTTTGTTATCGCAATGCTCAAATTACTAACCAGTGACTGAAGATGGTTTTGCAGAATCTATAGTTTTTAGATTTCTTCCTGCTTTATAGTAGTTTAGCTTCCTCCCTTATCTTTCTGAAGGCGCATATAGTGCATCTTAGAGAGTTAACTCTTGTACAGACCAACTATAGTTAATGATATAGCTAAGCGCTTGATGCATCTAACTAAAGCTTAAGAGCTATTTTTCAAACAATCGTGTCTTCACATAGCTAACTTGCTGAGAATTATATAAGCCCCATTGGAGATGTAATTTATGTGAATAAGTAAATTTATGTTAAGCTGTCATGCTCAATTTGTCAATTGGATTAATATTGATATTGCAGATACTCTGAGTCAGTACATATTTGGGTTAAAGATACAACAAAGTACAGATGTTATTGTTGTTTAAATTAAGTAAATGCTGTTTATGGTTCCTTTTTTTTTTTTGTGATAATATCTCAAGGCATGTTTGTTCAATCTTTTTGCTTGTTGATAGTGCTGGAATAGGTGTCCTCAATGCTGCTAGGAAAACAATGGCCAGGATGCTGGGAAACAATGAATCTGCTTTTGAAAGTGCGCGAAGTCAGTTCTGGGTAGTTGATGCTAAGGTGTGACTGATACTGTCCTAAAATTTATAGATTTCTCAATGTTCACATCCAGTGTTTAGCATCCTACCTCTTTTGGATATTTTGAGAAATCATATTACTATTAAGAAAATACCACAAAAGCATCTTACAGAACCATGCCAACTAATTCATTAAATCCCATTAATTACAAAAACATGGCATGCACAACTGAAGATGTTACTTTTTGCATTACTGTTTAGCCAAACAACTTTCACTTGTACTCCAATAGTGATATATTTAATTTTGTAATGTTTTACTTTACAGGAGCATAACCTGTCTTATCAATAGATGTCTCACCTGTCTTCGGATTGTAACATTTTTTCACTTTTTTATTTCCAGGGTTTGATAACTGAAGCACGTGAAAATCTTGATCCAGAAGTAAAACCGTTTGCATGGAGGGTCAAAGAAATAAATCGGCAAGGATTAAAAGAAGGTGCTAGTCTTGAAGAAGTGGTATGTGAAATTTGCAATACTGACAATACATTGTTTCGTAAGCATGTAACTTTTTATCTGATGCAAATCATGAATTTTTTGTTTTTATTATTAGTTACCATTTCTATGTTTCATATAATTTACTAGCAAGTAATTTTAATAGTTAATGTTATGTAGAAAGTTCTTTAGGAAATTATGTCTTATTTAAGAAATTCCTAAATAGTTCATTTAGAACTAACCATGTCATCGCATATAACTTAGGTTTGGTATGTGATATTGTGACAATTTAAAATTTATTGTATTTCATGTCTCCTTAGTTCTACCTCAGTAGCTCTTTTGTACTATATGTAAATGTGACTATTTTTGGACAGATGCATGCATCAATAATTCTGTTCTAATTTGGTTTAACAAATATTGATTAGGTGCGCAATGTGAAACCTGATGTGCTTCTTGGATTATCCGCAGTTGGAGGATTGTTCTCAAAAAAGGTATACTAAATGGATGCAGAAAATCAAAGTGGTTACTTAATTTAAACAATATGTACTATAAGAAAAGAGTCTTAAGATTTGTGGCTAATGCTTCTAGATGCTATTTATCTCTTATTATTATTGGTAGATGGAGTTGCAGCAGAAATTATTGTTCTTTGTGCAAACATGATCTTGTGCATGTGCTACTGCCAGGTATTGGAGGCCGTTAAAGATTCAACCTCAACTAGACCAGCAATCTTTGCTATGTCAAACCCTACAAAAAATGGTATGACATATTCTATGCTTCAGTAGACTTTCAATAATAATCACTGCCTGGTTAATTTATGAATTTTGATCCTCTTTTTGTTCTCCCCCTGTTGATAGCTGAATGCACTCCTGAAGAAGCGTTTTCCATTGTTGGCGAGACTATAATATTTGCCAGTGGAAGTCCGTTCAACAATGTGGATCTTGGTATGTATTATGGTTTATGTCTCAAGTTGACTATGATTATCCTATGAATCTATATTATGTTTTCTGATTCTGCTGCTTGATAGAGATCTTTGCCGTTGATTCAACTTTAGTTTAATAGTCTTAGGAGCGTAATTAGTACATTAGTACAATTATGAGACCAACATAAACTTTTGACTGCAGGAGATGGACATGTTGGACACTGTAACCAAGGAAACAACATGTACCTGTTCCCTGGGTAAGTTTTCTTATTTACTAGGTGTGCTTTCTCTTTCTCTGTTTTTTTAGCCTTGGGTTTATCTGTATTCATGTGTCAATGCAGTATTGGGCTTGGGACACTTCTCTCAGGTTCTAGGATTATCTCTGATGGCATGCTACAGGCTGCTGCTGAATGGTACTGTCATTATTTATTTTATGATAGAGCTTCTACTTATCCACATGTCATTAAATTCTGAGAGAACCATTCATCACCAAAAGCAACCCTGAACTTTCTTTTTTGTTTATTGTTTACGGATATTTGACTGGATGTCAGAATTATCTGTCTGACTTAGGTCAGAAAAGTTTACAGAACCAGAAGATAGATTCAGGGGAATAAAGATAGGGAAAAGATGCTAGAATTGAGTGAGAAAGATAGAGGAAGAGGAAATTGAGTGAGAAAGATAGAGGAAAAGGAAATATCTGGTCAATATTCAGTCCTCATGAGTACTAGTTGTGTTCTACATATAGGTTCTACTGCAGCAACTGTTTTTAACAAAGGACAATATTCCTGCCTGCTCAGATACTGTCGAACTAACCCTTACCTTCTTCCTACTCCCTCATATCATCTATTCTCGAAGATGAATAAATTCAAAAAATTGACTTTGCATCTTCCCAAGTAGGCCTCATTAATGGCAAATGAAGCTATTTGTTCAGCAATTGAGGCACTTGTAGTTCTCCTGGAAGCATTATCTTTAGTTCACATTTGATGTAATAACAAATTTCTCGTTGACTGTAGAAGGCAATTGCATGATAGGAACCACATAATTGTGTAAATTCTTCTTCAAAGAGAAACATGGAAACGAGGTGTGTGACAGTACTGAGGTAGTTAGAGCTGATATGCTACCTTTTGAATTTTAGCTATGACTGGACTTTCAAAAATTGCTCTAATCATAGGGGTTTTAAACTCTACTTTTGTTTCTCTTAATTGGTTTGGATTGCTGTCAAGAAGGTCAACTATGGAGACTATTTTCTTCAAAATATAGAGAGATAAAGAAACAATTGCATATGGTGTTCATTGACCTGGAAAAGACATGTGATAGTATACGTAAAGATACTTTATAGTGGACCTTGATTTGTAAGAGAGTTTCTATCACGTATAACTGAAGGTTTGTATGGTAAAGTAGTTGCTATTGTTTGTAACTTTGAAGGGAAAACAATAGATTTTTCTATCTTAGTAGGTTTGCATCAAGGATCAACATGAGTCCTTGCCTCTTTGCCTAAGTTATGGATGGTGTGGTAAAAAGGATATACAAGATAATATTCCTTGATGTATGTTGTTTGTGGATGATATTGGATTTATATATGAAATGTGAGCTAGATAGATATATAGGAAACTAGAGCTTTGGAATCAAAAGATTTTAAGTTAAATAAAACCAACATAAAATACATGTATTCTCTAGAAACTAAAGGGCTCAAAGAGAATGTTTGATCAAACTCATAACAATGATCATAATGAGGTTGGTATCTTGCACAAAACTAATTGATTTGTGTTAAGTACCAATTTACTCCACGTATGTATCATTTAAATTCCTTGCATCTTTTCCATATGAGATTCTCCAACACTCCGCTTAAGTGCAACTGGTTTGGTTCAATTGTTACTTGCTAAACATGAACTTTTACCTAGAGTCCCTAGATCCACAAATAGGTTAGACTTTATGCTCAACCCAATTATATATCTTTGAACACAAGCCTAGGATTATTCGATCATTTGACTATCTTTAGTTTTGGTATCATGCAAAAGCTCTATGGGCCAAAGAGATTGTTGGGTGAAGCTCATAATAGTGGCTATGAATGGAATTAGTACCTATCTTACATAGAAGCAATTGAATTATGCTAAATATCAATTTATTCCACTTATAAATACCACTTAAATTTCTCACATCTTTGTCATATAATATTCTCTAACACATTGCAAATCTATAGTGATCAAATGACAAACGTGAGTTACTTTGGATGGTATGATAGTGTTAAGAACATGCGAATAGGACATCAAGATCAATTGCTTTTCCTTTACTCTAATTCTTTGAACAATCTATTTTGATGAATAATTCAAACTTGGAAACCTTGGACCTCGTTAGAGTGAGAGTGCTTGATAGAAATATTCTAATTCTTTGAACAATCTATTTTGATAAATAATTTCTATCAATTTTTGTGTCTGATAGAAATTCTACCTTAGGTGTTATGCTTTAATGACCCTTTAATAGGCAAGGCAAAAATATTCAAAATTGAAAGTTGTTTTGCAATATAGTCAATTCATATAACTGGTTGAAAATGAGCTTACATGGTTAATGATTTTTTTTAATATTGTTATTGACACGTCATTGCCACAAGTGCAAAATGTCATTGTTAAAAGATCCAGACCTTTCGTACTTTACAATTTTGACCAAACTTTTTACATATTTTACAATTACCTTCTAATTTTTGATAAAAGTATTTAAGTATTTAATTTTTTAATTTTTAATCTAATTTCTAATAACATAAATATAACAAATAATTATTTTAAAATTATTGGCATAACAAATTACACTATTATATTTTTATGTTTTTAAAAATTAATTATAATGTTTTTTATTATTATACTTAACAACAATATTACTTTCTATGTTTTTTCAATTAAATGTTAATATTATTTACGTTTACTTTTTTTAGTAATGTTGATAGTACAATCAAATGAAAAATATTCTACTATGAATTAATAGATAAAAGATTAAGTCTAATTGAAATTTATGTAAAAGTAATTGATATTTACTTCATGTTATCAAAGAAAAGATTGGTAAAAGGAACATTTTTTTTTAAAGAAAGATATGTATGTTTTTTTAAAATATGTTTATGCTTTAAAATATTTTTAATATCTTTTTCAATAACAATAATGTGAATATCAATTATATTTATGTAAATTTCAATTACACTTAACATTTTCCCTATTAAATCATAATAGAATGTTTTTTTAGTTGAGTGTACTATCAATGTCATAACTGAATGTTTTTTTAGTTAAGTGTACTATCAATGTCATAACTGAAAAAAGTAAAAAATAAATAATATTAACGTTCATTTAAAAAATATATAAAAAGCAACATTGTCATTAAGTAAACAAATAATAAATACATTATACTTAATTATTATGAACATAAAAATATGTTAGCCCAATTTGTTAAAGTTTTAAGAATTGTAAAATAGTTTTTCGTTATATTTATGTTATTAGAAAATAGATTAAGAAAAATTAGATCTTTTTAGAAGGTTGGCTAAAATTATGAAATATTTAAAAGGTTTAGTTAAAATTACAAAATATTTAAAAGATTTGAATTCCTTTAACCATGACATGTTACTTATGTGGTGATGATATGTCTAATAATATTAAAAAAAGACACATCAACAGCCATGTAAGCTCAATTTTGACAGATTTTACATATCAATTATTATTGCAAAGAATTTCTTGATTTTGGATATTATTGTTTAAATTTAAAGTTTTGGTTAAAATTGCAAAAACTCATAAAGGTTTGGTATTTTTCACCAATTGGCCAAATAATAAAATAAGAATCTTAAACCAAATAGGGAAACTAAATTAAAATCAGAATCCTAAGTCAGACAAGAAACTAAATTAATGGCCTCTTCTAATATAAGTGTGCCTGCGAAGGCATCCATAATAGACAATACCTCAAATACACATTTTGGATGTTTTGGCTCCATCATCCAAGAGGGTGTTGAGTTTGAGAATGGTATTAGACATTGGATCCAAGTAGGTTGGGTGAAATGGAGGAAGGCGCCAGGTGTTTTATGTGATCTTAGGATCCTAATCAAGTAGAAAGGTAAGTTTTATTGTACAATTATACGTGTTGCTATATGTATGGTAGCAAGTGTTGAGCAAAGAAGACACAACATGCCTCTAGAATGAGTTTAACTGAAATGAAAATGTTACGATGAATGTATGAGCATATTATAATGGATAGAGTAAGAAATGATTGAATTAAAGAAAAAGTATCAAGTACCATTCATAGAAAATAAATTCAAAGAGTGGAGGTTAATATAATTTGGTCATAGTTGACCTTTAGATAGACCAATTAGAAAAGTAGAAATGATTATTATGAGCGAGAGAAAGAAGAAAAGCGGTAGATCTAGACTTCTCTGGAGAATAATGATATAGTCAAACTTAGCTATACTAGATTTGGATGATCATGTCACCAAACTTGCAAAGAGTGAAAAAGAAGCATGTATATAGCCCACAACCAAGTAATTTAGGATTAAGGCTTTAGTTGAGTTGAGCATCTCTCGGTCAACAATTCTCCGCAGCAGCTGCTGCTGATGGCCTAGCAGGAAGTTAAGGCAGCTGGAACTTATAGCCATATAATGCTGTGGAGAACTCATGTTTTATGCCACTTGGGAGTCTTGACTGTACCAAAATTCTGCTAAAGTAAGCCTTTTATCCCATACTTTAGGTTTATGAAAAGTTGCACCTCAGATATGCCTTCAAGCACCAGCGTTGCAGTTCCATCTGTTTGTGTTGACAAGTCATGGTAGGCAATCAGTTGTCTCGATGAATCTGTCCACTACAACTAAACTAGTATCTTAACGGCCAGAGCTTGGTAATTTTTCAAAATGAAACCCGTTGATAGGTTTTTACCAAGCTTGTTTAGGAGTTGGAAGTGGTTGTTGAAGATCAGGTTAGGAAAAATTCTCGTTTGCTTTTTCACTCATGTCACAATTAAGCACCGTTTCAGCTTCTGCCTTTTGCATGCCCTTCTAGTAGAAAGGCTGCTGCAGCTGGTATAAAGTGGCCTTGATACAACAGTAGCCTCCTGAAAGCTAATTGGTGGCATGCAGCAATTGGTTTAGTTCTGAGACCAGTTGCTAGCCGCCCTTTGCAGGAAGTCCACCTGAAATAGGAAAAATTGGAAAAGCAGAATCTTGAATCGATAGAGCTAAACAAACATCTTTGTTATTAATACCAAATGACTTCTATCTGCTACTCAAATTAATGATGCTAAATGAATAATTAAACAAGGATCATGTTTTTTCTGATGTAATCTTAATATCTTCTGTATAATAAGAATGTGAAACTTCTTGGACAAAATTAGGAACCAATACAGAAGCTGTCATAGTGATTGAGGATCTATCGTCTTCATTTTTTCTTGAAAGAGTGTCAGCTCCTTTATAGCCCATGCCATTCTGCTGAATACCGATTCCAATTCAAGGAGTTTAATGATTACTTCTGGAAGCAACAAACATCATTGCAAGTATTAGGAAATTTAGAATGGTTATGTTTAACGGGCCCCAACATCATTCACATATTCTTATCATTACGTTATGACAATGCTTGATTCATTGGTCAATTTAACTAACTTCAAATCGGAATTGCAGCTTAGCTGCATATATGACAGAAGAGGAGGTTCTACAAGGGATCATATTCCCATCAACATCTAGGTACACAATCACTCTTCTTCTAAACCTTATAATGTAATCAATCTGTTAGAGAAAGGGGTTTGTGGGGATTGTTCTATGTAATATACTGGTGGTATGCATTTTTATGAACTCGTACATGCAGAATACGAGATATAACAAAAAAGGTAGCTGCAGCTGTGGTGAAGGAAGCCATAGAAGAGGATCTTGCAGAGGGATACCGTGAGATGGATGCTCGAGAGCTTCAGAAACTTAACGAGGTTTGTTTTGATATTTTTTTTACAAATGTTTTGAAGATATCATTATCAAGACAATTGCAATTTTAGGATGGCAATTTATTCAATGCTCCTAGACAAAAGGCACATTTTTGGTAATTCGTATTCTCATATTAGACCTACGAACTGTTTATCATATTTTAGAGTTAGTTCTGTTACTCCTTTACCTCCATATATATTTTATCAGCTTCTAGTCGATCATGCTATTCTTTGCTATCCAACATTGTTTTGTGTCCGTCATGACTGACCGTTTTAGATTGGAATTGATCTTTGATATCAAGTGGTGGATTCTAAAGTAGAAGGATGCCTTCATAAGATGTTTGATTTTGAATATTCGATACTAATAATGAAATCCAAACTGTGACCCTTGAGAGAGTCTAAATGCTGAGTTGATAGGTATGACTGTACCTCCGTTTCTGATGGATTTAGTATATTTTTTCTTCTCTGATAGTCATTTCCTATATTAATTTTTTCTAATTTCAAAATAAAAGGATGTTACTTCTGTTTTTCATTTCATAATCACACAATGATAATGCAAATCTTGGAGCTGTACTAAAGTTCACATCTAAAAATTATTTTGGCGCAGTGAAATATCAGAGAGGAAGATCATAACGATTACATGTTGATTTAGTTTTATGAACTGAGTTTTCGTTTTGGCTGCTACGGGTACTTCGAATTATAGAGCAACTTCTCAGCTCTACTTTATAAAACTAGACAAATTCGATTAAAATACCATTGTTACTTGAACGTGATTGACCTATGATTTAGATGGTTTTATGACTCGGTGTGGAAGCTCATGATTGCTTTCTTATGCTATGAGGAATGCTTGAAACGTTAAGTCCGATGATTAAATGTGGATTTACAGGAGGAAATTCTGGAATACGTGAAGAACAACATGTGGAGTCCAGACTACCCAACATTAGTTTACCAAAAGGCCTAAGCATAAAAATATGGTCAGGCGGTAAAATGTGTATGCTTTTATTTTGACTTGGGAAATGACATCGTTAAAGGTATGTCTGAGCATGGAATAAAATTGTTGTATTTTCAAGTTTTCAATTGTGTATATTAAGGGTAAATAATTCTTGAATTCAGTGCATAATCTTAACGTCATCAAGGATGAGATGTTGGATTAAGTTTGTCCGTTGGCTTAAAATTGTAGTGCTGGTTTCAGAGAACTAAAATGTTGTTTCCTCAGTTTCAGGTAGTATCTTGTTTGTTCAGCTTGCTAGCTATTTTGGTGCAATCAAGCTGAGTCGATCTTCTTGAATGTCAAGCTTGTTTGCTTAAATTCAATTATCAGTTCAAATTTGAATCAAATATTATAACTATAGATTAGGACCTCGAGCACTACTAATTTAGTAGCATGAAGTCACATTCATTATCTCTTGCAGCCATGAATCTCTCTTCCAAGGTTAATATGACCTGGAATTTAAAGGATTACCTTCAATTATCGTCTCGTGGTCACCTCTGTTACATATTGTTAGCAATTGTTTGTATTAAATGGATACTTGGCAAAATGGTTGTAAATAGTTGTATTGATAAGACGTGTATGGTGACTTGGATATATACCCATTTGTTGTATTGATAGGACACGTGTATGGTGACTTGGATATTTACCCATTTGTATAATGGCATTGGAAGAGTTGGGAATAACAAAATAACATAATTCACTTCTTTCTTGAATATTATTTTCTTCTTACCTCCTACGATCTTCTTTTCTTTTTCTTGAATCTAACTGGTATCCAAGCTTTCGATCCACAACCAATCTAGATGGAGACACGTTCACAAGATTAGCGAAAGGAAATTGCCTCGCTAGTCCTTGAATTGGAGAATCGGCAAGATGCAAAGATGCAAGATCTAATCAGAGTTGAAATCCATAATTGCACAATTTGGCAAACAAGGTCTAAAAGAGAATAGCATTATTGTTCCTGAAAGAGTTGAAAAAGAGGATCGACAATGGGGCAAATACCCAATCGGAATTTCCTAAATTATACCAAATTGGAATTTCCTAAATTTTGTGGCAATGGACTGGAAGGTTGGTTATTGCGTGCAGGATATTTTTTTGGAGGGCATATTCCAGAGGATAGCAAGGTTAAAAATAGTCGCTCTTCATTTGGAAGGTCGAGCAATTCAATGGCATCAGGGGTTAACCAAGGTTGATGGTTTAGTATGGTATAAAAATTGGTAGGGTTTTGTAAGCGCAATCATGGCACGATTCAGAACTCACGCGTTTGATGATCCTATTACTAAATTAAGAAACCTTGAGCAACGCAGTTCATTTCAAGAATACTTGGATGAATTGTATCCTAAGGCAAGGATTACTAAAACACAAGCAATTAGCTTCTTCGTTTCTGGATTAATAGATGAACTTTAAATGTCTATTAGAATGTTCAAACCAAAAATGTTAGCAGAAGCATATTCTTTGGCTGGTTGCAAGAGTTAGCGATAGCCACCCTACTACAAAGAACCTAGGCATAGGTGTAAAAATCGTCAAACATATGTTTTACAGCTCAAGGAAGTGCTAGAGGAGTAGGATTCTATAGACGAGGTTGGTCTGTATAGAGAGTGATAGCACTGCAAGGGAACAAGTATATTTGAATATTGTATTGGGAAGAGAAGAGGGTCAAACTATGATAGTTTGAGACATATACGGAAGGTCTAAACTTCGTATTTTAATTGATTCGTTTTTAGTGAGCAGGTAGCTAGAAATGAAAAATGTAAACTAGAACCAATATTTGGAGTGTGGGTAGAAATAGCTAATGGCCAAGAACTTAAATGTCAAGCGAAATATCCACAATTCTCATAGCAAATATAGGGGCAAACGTTTGTGGATGATTTTTTCCTGTTACCTATATACAATTACGATTATAAATTGGAATATAGGAAGGGACAAGACAATCTTGCTGCTGATGCTTTATCCTGCGTTCCTTTAGTTTTCTCTTATGTGTTAACTACATTTCTGATTCCTAATCAATTACTACTGACTTGTATAGCTGCTAGTTGGAAAGAGTCACCAGTCTTAACGCAAATCATTTGAGATTTGCAACAAAATTCTACATTACGCCATAGGTATTCTTGGACTAATGAGCAGCTATGGAAGGAAGGTCGATTGGTGATTGGAGATGATCCAGTTTTACGAAAGGAACTGTTGCAATTGTTTCAGGATTCGCTTATTAGAGGGCATTCTGGGGTTACAACCACTTATCGCAAAATATCCAGTTTGGTTGATTGGAAATAAATGTTACCAGATGTGAAAGAGTATGTACGGTTAGGTGCGATATGTCAAGCATACAAATATGAAACCATGGCTTCACTAGGTTCCTTAGGCTATCATCTTCGTAGTAGTTGATCGACACCAAATATGCTTATTTCATGGCCTTACCCCACCCTTATATTGTGAGAGTAGTTATGCAGTTGTACCCCACCCTTATTCCATGTATAAGCTCCATGGAATGTCGACATCTATTGTCAGTGATCGAGACCCACTTTTTACAAGTTCATTTTGGCATGAATTTTTCAAGTTACAAGGCCTTCAATTAAAGATGTCCACTGCATACCATCCTCAGTCCGATGGCAAGACTGAAGTTGTCCGATGGCAAGACTGAAGTTGTTAATCATTGTTTGGAAAACATATCTGCAATGTGTCACTAGTCTTCATGAATTACCTCCGAGCGTCCTTATTCATGATGTTTTCCATGTCTCACTCCTGAAACTTGTCCAAACTTTTCCTTTTCTTCAAGTCTCTTATGATCTACCTACTACTCCTTCCTCTCGTCCTTATCCACAAGCTGTTTTAGATCGTAAGATGGTCAAACGGCAAGGACAGGCTGCCACTAAATGGCTTGTTCACTGGAAGGATAGTTCTCCAGCGGATGCTACTTGGGAATATTCAGATGATGTTCAACTGCGATTTCCGTCTTTCAATCCTTGAGGACAGGGATTTTCTTTCGGGGGGGGGGGGGGGGGGGGAGGTATTTTTAAAAATTTTTTAGCAAATTTTAAAGGGTTAAAAAAAGTTGTATTTAAAAAAAACGTGTATGGGTTTTTTGAAAAATAAAAAATTTTTGTTTTTATATTCAA
>CANYBF011216084.1:0-18261 GCA_948192965.1 Dalechampia spathulata | reverse complement strand
CAATACATGGCATATGCATGACATGTTATATGACATACCAAATGCATGGCATGTGAGATAATACGTGACACGGCGTATGAATAGCATGTGAAATGATGCATGGCATACCATATGCATGGCTTGGGGTGATATATGGCATGGCATATGCATGACATGGTATAGTGGATGGCATACCATATGCATGGCATGTGTATAGCATGACATATGCATGACATGTTGCATGGATGACATACCATATGTATGGTATGAATGACATATCATATGCATGACATGTGAATAATACATGGTATACCATGTGCATGGCATGTGAAATGATGTATAGCATGGCATATGCATGTCATGGCATATTGATTGGCATACCATATGCATGGCATGTAAAGGATGTATAGTATGGCATAGTGATACGTATGTGAATGTGTATTTAGAATAGTATAAGTGATGGTATACGGTATGACATGCGTTATGGCATACAACGTGTCATAGGATATGACATGCAAAATGGCATATATATGCATGGCAAGGTATATTGATTGCATGTATTGGATTATGTATTTGGTGTAATTGTGTTTTGGCATATTTATATGTATATGCATACGGAATACATTATGTGATGGCATGGCATATGCATGGCATGCATAGTAGTGTGTGATTATGTCATGTGACATGGCATGTGACATGAATGACATTTATATTTAAGCAGATATAAATCATCCACGATTAAAAATAATAACGACCGGTGAAAGGGATCGAAGGAATTAGGGGATACACACGAGATAATAGGGGAAATTATTACAAAACAAATAATAATTCTATTATATTACCCAAATATCTTTACATACATATTTTGGGATGTTAAGTAACGTCCCCTCTTTCCCGGGCACTATTTGTTGGTTAATTAAAACACTTGTTGAGTAGCGGAAGGTGAATTTTAAAATTTTCAAAGCAAGTATTTTATGGATCTTTGCAATCCCATGTAATAACACATCACATAAGAGAAAAGTTAAGAAGGAGGATGTGTAAAATTTACATTAATGCTGATCTCCTTCTTTCTTGATCGTCAGAAAAGTTGTAGCAAAATTTTCAATCCCCAAGTGTAGAGGATCTCCAAACTATCCACACAAGTCAAGAGATCAAGTTAGTAATCTAGATTACAAAATTAAATTGTTTAGAGACTAGTAAAACGATTTAGAAAGGAGAGTAGAAAGGATGTTTGATTCGCTTCTTCTAAGTGAATCTCCTTCTTCTTCTTTTTATGTTCAGTTAGCTTCGGTTTTTCTTGAAAGAAAAAGGTTGCCATGTTTTTCCAGAAGCCATTTTTTTCATATAATTGTATTCTCTATTAATAAATAATAAAAGCCCTAAACGTAATGTAACCCTAACTAGGTTTAAGGTTACTTAGGTAATTTTGGTATGACATATTAGTAAAATTGGGCTTTTATTTCTTTAATAATATAATAATTATTCATCTCATATGAATAAATCTTATAACAATTATATTGGGTTTAAGTTAATGCAAGCCTATATGGGCCATGTGACACTCACATTGGGCCTAAGTCCATTTAAGCCCGTATAAGGCATGCATTCAACCATACCAACTTAAATCACTTTTATCTTGAGTTATACTCATCAGAATTAAGTGATCTTGGTATCAAATCGAAGCTCTTTTCATTCTTTATCAAATGAACATATAAAATATAGGTTATCTTATAACACTATTTCATTAACATCCATTCTAATTTCTTGATCTCTTAACTTTTAGTGTGTGACCTTTTGGGTTCCTGATAAGTTAGCAATATATAAATTCATATGTAAATCAAGAGCGGTGTCTAGTCATACATCATGATTACCCAAAATGTCAAGAGGTCATAAGTTTGACTACAACCCTTCCATATCAGATCCCATGCAATAAACTCCTTTCACCATCCACTATCTCATTTAGGTTTAAGTATGGATTAACGTAAACTCAATGCATAATCAAGTGCATTAGATCATGCCCTAAATTGATGTTTCATGTTCTATAATCTTTATTCCCAAAATGTCCTTATGAACTCATTCATCAATGGACATTCCACTATGGCTAGAGATTCTCTGAATAAAGATGTAACATGAATCAATGAGATAAAACCCCTATAATTATCTGGGGTGGTGAATCCTTTATTGATAAACAAATACCTTCAACTACTTCACATTATATCCATTCTCCAAGTTATGAACGCCTCCTATGGAGGAATAAAACATAAGAGTCAAAACATAATGATCCATAATTAAGAGAACCTTGTTATCTCAAGTCTTAAGGATACTTGCACTACTGATATGAGTGAGATATATTTCACAGATATAGATTAATCATCCATATGAAATCTCACTGGCAAGGTCTCCAATGAGTCAGTCCCCTATTGCCCATCCACATGTTCACTTTAGATAACTTATGTCATGATGAATGAGAATCATCCCGTAAGGAAGTCAAACATGTGCTGATCTTAACCGCATTAATAATATCCATTCTTATTAATACATTGATCAGGGTAGATTTAGATATTGAACATTTGCATACAATAAGAATCTCATTTCATAAACTCTTTATGAATTCCCTTGTACTATTCCAATATCATGCAATTCATTATTTAATTAAAAGCCTTTCAAGCAAATCAAATAATGAATAATGCCTTTCATTGATTAAAACATTCAAGTACAATAAAACATGATGCTCTAGAGCATACACTAACATGACATCATTAAGAAAGTGATTAAAAGCATAATGATTACTAAATTCTTAGCATCCAGGCTGGTAAATGACTTTGAAACTTTTGAATTAAACTTCCTAGATGTGCAATTAGGGGCAGTTGATGTCTAAAAATGGTAGTTGCACTTTGGTGGCATAATAACATGGCTGAGTATGAAGCATGTTTGTTTAGGTTTGAAGCATTGCTAATGATTAATGCTTAAGAAGTGGAGGTATTTGGTTATTCAATGCTTATCATTCGCCAGTCCACAACTAAGTAAGATGTCAAAGAAGAAAGACTCAAGCCTTATACTGAATACATGAAGCTCATGGTTTGTAATTTCAACTCATGTAGTTTATTCACACTCCATATGATGAGAATCAAATGGTTGATGCTTTGGTCACACTGGATTTAGTATGTGAGTGACTGTAGTGTCAAGTTTAGCTTGTGTTCATCAAGTGGTCAAGGATTCCTTGCTATGAGGGAGAGCGAGTTATGGCACTAAACCAGTAAGATGAGACTCCATGGTATGTTGATATCATGAATTTTCTGAGAACCGGTACTTATCTGGAGGAAGCTAACAAGAATGATAAACTAGCTTTACAGAGGCTAGCAACCAACTTTATCTGGCATCAAGATGTTCTCTATAGAAGAACAGTTGATGGTCTACAACTTTGGTGCATATCGGGGAAGGAGATTGAAATAGTCATGCAGATAGTGCATGTTGGTGTTTATGGGTCCCATATGAATGGATTCACGCTGCATAGAAAGATCTTATGCCAAAGATATTTCTGGCTTAACATAGAGATATATTATCTATATTTTATGTGGTGATATCATGAGTGTCAGATTCACAGAGATTTGAGTCACATACCACTAGTTGAATTACAGAATTTGTTAATGCCATGGCCTTTCTCAGCTTAAGGGATTGATATTATGGGTGAAATTCATCCTAATGCTTATAATGAACATTAATACATATTGGTGGCTATTGATTACTTCACTAAGTTGGTGGAGGCAGAATCCTCTAGTAAACTGGGGGCAAAGCAGGTTGCCAAGTTCATAAAGAATAATCTTATATGCCGATATGGGGTATCGCATTACGTATTGACCGATAATAGGATATAGTTCCAGGGTCAAGTGTTTGATTTGCTAAAGAGATATGGGATCAAGCGTAACCAATCTTTGCCATATCATCCTTAAGTTAATAGGGTAGTTAAAGCAGCCAATAAGATGATCAAGCAGATCTTGGCTAAGATATTGCAGACTTACTAGGATTAGTATGAGTAGTTATCATTTGCTTTGTAGGGCTATATAACAACTACAATGAGTCTTATGTGTGTTACCCCTTACTCTCTGGTTTATAGGATAAAAACTGTATTGCTAGTTAAAGTGGACTTGACATCACTTTGAGTTATTCTAGAAGCTCAATTCTTAAAGGCTGAGTGGAAGAGGGCTAGATATGAACAGTTGGTTACTTTTGATAAGAAGGAGCTGAAAGCTCTTTATTATTTATAGCTTTACAAGAAGTGCATGGTAAATGCATTCAATAAAAAGGTCAAGCCTATTGCTATACAGGAAGGTGATCTGGTTCTGAAGTAAGTCAGATTAGCTATCTATGATATGTGTGGGAAGTTCAGACCTAACTAGGAGGGTCTATTCTTGGTTAAGAAGATTTTATTTAAAAGGGTCGTTTATATCTCAGACTTGGAAGGGAATGAGTTTTCTAAGTCTATCAACCTTGATCAGTTGAAGAGGTATTTTATTTAGAGCAAATGGTAAAAAGAAGAGCAAAATAAAAATAAAGTCTGGTGAGCTGAAAACCTACATAGATAGTTCATGCAAAAGTTAAAACATAAGAGAAAAATGATTGCTCAATGAGTTGAAAATTCACTTGGACAGCTCATGCAAACATTAGAGCTCTTAAAAGTAAAAAAGAGAGCATTAAAATAATTGATCAGAAAATCTTATACAGGACTGGTCAATGATAAGGGTTAAGTCTAATGCATATTGGAGCTTCTGTGTTACTTTTAACAATTTTCATGTAAATTTTTTAATCTCATTAATGCAAATGGAATGCATGTTCATGAGCTTAGCCACAAGTAATGCTAATTTCAAACACAAAGCACTATCTTTCTTTATTGTATATAATTTGGTTGCCTAATAATTTTTATAGTATAGAATCCTATATGTAGGGTAGCACTAACAACTTGTACTCATTGTTTGTAGTATATCCAGGTCTAAGGATCTTTACTAGCATAATCCTATGATAAGGCTAGGTCCTCTTTACATACTCTAAAAAGTAGGATAGTAGTCATCCTCCCTTGAACTCCATTAATCGAGGGATAGTCTATCTATGGTCGTACTAACAATAGACTCTGGTAGGATAGTAGTGAGTGTAGTGTTTCAACTATGTTCATCAAGCAGTCAAGGATTCTTTACTATGAGGGAGAATGGGTTATGGTGCTAGATCAGCAAGATGAGACTCCATGGTATACTGATATCATGAATGTTCTAAGAACCCGTGCTTATCCAGATTCTCAAAGTAGCTAAGCTTCTTAGTCACTAATAACATGACTGAGTATGAAGCATATCTATTTAGGCTCGAAGCATTGTTGATGATCACTGCCTAAGATGTGGAGATATTTGGTGATTTGATGTCAAAGAAGAAAGGTTCAAGCCTTATGTCAAATACATGAAGTTCATGATTTACAATTTTAGCTTATATCAGTTTATTCACACTTTGCATGATGAGAATTAAATGGATGATGCCTTGGCCATACTACCTTTAGTATGTAAGTGATTGTAATATCAAGTTCAACTTATATTCATCAAGCAGTCAAGGATTCCTTGCTATGAGGGAGAATGGGTTATGGTGCTAGACCAACAAGATGAGACTCCATGGTATACTGATATCATGAATGTTCTAAGAACCCGTGCTTATCCAAAAAAAGCTAATAGGATTGATAAGCTAGCTTTGTGAAGGCTAGTAGTAAACTTTACTTGGTATTAAAGTGTTCTCTACAGAAGAATAGTTGATGGTCTACAACTTTGATGCATATCAAGGAAGAAGATTAAAACAGTCATGCAAATAGTGCATGTCAGTATTTATAAGTCTCACATGTATGGCTTCACTCTATATAGGAAGATCTTATGCCAAGAGTATTTATGGCTTACCATGGAGACGGACTACATACAATTTATGCGGTGATATCATAAGTGTCAGATTCATGGAGATCTGAGTCACATACCACTAATTGAATTGCAAATTTTGATGACCCCATGGCCTTTCTCAGCTTGGAGAATTGATATCATGGGTGAAATCCATCCTAATGCTTCTAATGAGCATCAATACATATTGGTAGCTATTGATTACTTCCCTAGTGGGTGGAGGCAGAATCTTATAGTAAATTGGGGGCAAAGAAAATTGCCAACTTTATAGAGAAGAATCTCATATGCTGATATAGGGTACCACATATCTTAGTGTCCAATAATGGAGTGCAGTTCCAGGGCCAAGTGTTTGATTTGTTAGACATATATAGAATCAAGCATCACCGATCTTCTCCATATCACCCTTAAGATAATGGGGCAGTCAAGGTGTCTAATAAGACAATCAAGTGGATCTTGGCCTAGATAATCACCCTTAAGGTTTGTGGGGTTACAGAACCACTACAAGGAGTCCTTTGAGTGCTACCCCCTATTCTCTAATTTATAAGATAAAAGTCATAATGCTAGTCAAAAGGGAGCTAAAGTCACTCAAGTTATTCTAGGAGGTCAATTTCAAAAGGTTGAATGGAAGAGGGCTAGATATGAGTAGCTAGTTGCTATTAATGAGAAGTAGTTGAAGGCTCTTTATCATTGACAGCTTTACAAGAAGCACATAGTGAATGCGTACAATAAGAAGGTCAAGCCTCTTGTTATACGAGAAGGTGATCTAGTTCTAAAACAAGTTAGATTGGCTATTTATGACCTGCATGGAAAGTTTAGACCTAATTGGGAAGGCTCATTCCTGGTTAAGAAGATTCTATTTAAAGGTGTTGTATATATCTTAGATTTAGAGGGTAATGAATTCTCTAAACTTGTCAACCTTGACTGACTAAAGAAGTATTTTTTTTAGAGCAAAAGGCAAAAAGAAGAGCAAAATAAAAATAAAAGTCTGATGAGCTAAAAATTTACATAGGCAACTCATGTAAAAGTTAAGATAAAGAAAAAATGCTTGCTCGATAAGTCAAAAATTTGCTTGGATAGCTCATACAAAAATTAGAGCTCTTAAAGCAAAAGGAGGGCATCAAAATAATTGATCAAAAAATCTTGCACTGGATTGGTCAATGATAGGGGTTAAGTCTGATATATATCGAGGAACTTTTATGCCACTTTTAACATTTTTCATGCAAATGTTTTAATCTCATTAATACAAATGGAACACATGTTCATAAACTTACCCATAAGTAGTACTAGTTTCAAACACAAAGCACTATCTTTCTTTGTTGCATAGTTTTATTGCCTAATAGTTTTATAGTACATAATCCTAAGTGTAGCGTAGCACCTATAACTTCACTCATCATCCATAGTAGATCCAACTCTAGGGGCCTCTACTGGCATGATCCTGCGGTGAGGCTAAGTCCTCTTTATATGCTCCAGGAAGTATGACATTATTCATCCTCCCTCAAACTCAGTTAGCTGAGGGATAATCTATCTATGGCCATACTGACAACAAATTCTAGTAGGATTATGATGAGTGTAGCATCTAAATCCCGGTAATGGAACGTAGTCTATGTATATCCTCACCGCTACATGTTGTATGTACCACCAAGGGGATAGTGTAGATAAAAGTTAGGGTCTAAAGCAAAATCAGTGGCTTAATGAGCCCAAAACCTCACAAGAGGTAACTCATACAAAAATTAGTGTAAAAATACAACTTTTCTAAGTTGAAAACCTTAAAGGCAGCTTAGAATTCATACATGTAGTAGAAGTAGACTACCACTCAGACATCCAGACTGACCTTGCCTTACTCTATCTAGCCATGATCATCGAAAAAGAGATCTAACCCTGCTCCATCTGGTCCATCATTGGACTAATTAGCAAATCCCCATGGTTAGACAGGTCAATAAATAAAAACTACATTAGCAATACAAATCTTGTTACCCTCAGCTATGAAGGGCTAGTCACCAGCTTGTGGCTATATAGTTAAAAGATAGCAGTAAGATCTACAGAGCCCTTTGTAGTCAATAGTGACCTCACTATCATAGGGCTGATGTTGAACATCATGATCAGATACGGACCACCTCTCTAGTAGGCACTGACATTGTCAGCATCACTGTTACATAACTCCACGTGTCTAAACTAGAAGATTCCAAAATTCTATAGTAGCATATAAGAAAGCATTGTTGATGGAGACCAGCTGGATTGTTTTCAGATACTGGAGTCTGAACTCACTCAATCGGCTTCATTCAGTGTTGCCTCATCGGTGAGAAAGAGTATGGAAAGCAAAAAGTGATTACTGAGTGGTCATCTATCTAATTTTTGTACAGAAGAGTTATATTTCAGTAGAGAAGTATAAAGCATGATATTCTTGCAGAAGAATAATGGCAACAAGCAGTTTTGGGTTTTCACTATTAAATCCAAAAAGTACAGAGTTCAAGCACTCAATAGTTTATAGTGTTTGTACACATTAGCCTGAGTGTACTAGGCCTTCATGCTGGGCTACACTACTCTATCCTATGCTCTAATATAGAAGTCTCAAAGTTTTGATACCATGCATATGAAATCTAATATTGTGTCTGCCCTAGGCATCATCATCTCCTGACTACTCCTCATCCGAACTGGGACTATCGAGACCTCTATGTTGTATCACTCTAGGCACACTGTTAGCCTAGCAATCTCTTTGCCCATCTACTTAGTCATCCGAGCATAGGGGTCTTGCTTCGAGTGCTAGTTCATCTACATTAACATAAGCATATAGGTATATAGATCATACATCCATGCATAAACATCATAATCATAATCATAATAAGTGCTTACCTAGATGTCCTGCATCTCAAAGTCATGGTAGCGGCGTAGTATCGTCAGTAGTCTTGTAGTGTCAACCATAGCATCCTGAGACACCTATACAGGTCAAACACATGTTAGATTAGCATAATTAGTAGCATGCTAATGCATTTCATATACTAACATGAGTGGTATTTGATGGCTCAAACTCAATCTTATCCCTCATCGACACCAGGAAGGATGTCTCATATGGGCAGTTAAGCTTGTCATAAGTGTAAATTAGAGCATTCTAAGGTCACATCAGCTGACCTTCAATAAAGCTTTGTAGATGCTCATATCCTAGAGGTACATTTGCAGTACTAGGCTTTAGTCTCAATGGTGTCACCCAAGATATAGCATTATATAATCTCTTCGAGGTGCCGCCACCTCGAGAACTACCAATAGCTGGTGAACCGTGGTATCCTCCCCTGCCACAAAAAGTGTCGGGTCTATCGCCAGATTTGCTTGCTCTATCATGCTAGCTTCTACATGTACATATCTCAATAGACCCTAATAAGCCCATCTGGATGAAGGTTTGGTAGTTCACTGGTGACTCTGATAGGCACTCTCGCCCGAGAATGCCAATCAGTGCATTAATCACTTTTGGGTCTGTGTTAGTATCAGACACCCATAACATAACTTATGATGGTGTAGCAAGCTCCACACATCCTTTTAGCCTCAAATTTCAGTCAATTACATGCTCACCAAGATAAAAGAGTTGACACACGGGGCTCTCTAACAGCATGTGATGCCCATTATTATAAGATGAGCTAGTCAAGTACTCCGGTCGTGGGAACATGTTATTCCAAGGATAGGGGTGGGCTTATTCCAATAATAACAATAGATAATTAGATGCCTACTCAAGTGTTTTCTAAACTAATTCAATTCAATTTTGTACTAATAAAATTATTTTCTTCTTAATCCCAAATCAGATCGTTAAGATGCTCTCTCAATTCATCCATGGTGTAGCTAGGCATACGAAGTGATACACACCACGCTTGCATACATGGAAAGCTAAGCAGTAATCCATATGGAATCTTGGGCTTTAGCAGCAACCCAAACTCATAAGCCATGATCTGTAAGATCCATTTACATAATCAGTGATAGACTTAACAGAAGTCACATTAGTTTCAGAATCAACAGAATTATGCTTACCTCAATGACTTACCAATAGCCAATGAAGCAGTCTTTGCACTACCTATTATAGATATTCAGCCCTTGTATCAGATGGGCTAGGCCAAAACTGCCCTAGTCTAATCTACCGATGATGTCCAGATTGCATAGGGCCCATAACACAGACATATGGACACTGTTCCTAATGTCATTGAATAGTGTGCATACTAGTACGTATAGTAGAAAGCTACAGGTATACTACTCTATAGTAGAACTACCTCCCAAAGACAATCATAGGATATGCTATGTCCTCCTCTCACTTTAGGTGACACACTTAATAGACTGAAGATCTTGTCATATGACTAGCGTGGTGATATCAGCCTGGCACCGAATTGGACAGGCAATCCAATACACTCCATCCCAGTGATCTTGATCAAGATCCCTGGGGTAATAGCAATCTCCCCCATTGGTAGATGAAAGGTGTGAGTAGAATCCATTCGTCGCTCTATCATGGTAGTGATGATGAACCTGTTATGCCTCTTCTCCATACCTGTGAGGCAAGAGATGTATTGACCGAAGCAGCTTTGGTCAAACCAAAATATTAGCCTAAATACATAAAAAATGAGCCTAAACTTAATTTTCAAAAAACTAAAAAATCAAACTAAAACACAAGAAACTCACCTTCTTATGAGGAGCATGGAACCTGTGGGAATCTATGGTTAAGGTTTTTATAATTGGCTTGCCATACAAAACTTCAAAGTAGGGATCACACATGGAATGCTCAGTTAGAGTGTAGCTTGGGATCGATTCCAGGTCTCGAGGTGTCGATTGCGTCCTAATTCTTGCCATTTTTAAAGAAGAGATGGATTTTAGGTGTTGAAGTTGAGAGAAAATCAGTTTAGAGTGTGGATACCAAATGATTTTCAAATGGAAGGCTTGGGATTTTATTATTTCTACATGATGTGTATGGCATGTAGTGTTATATGCTCTGTATAGAGCAAATTTTACTAACGTACACCAGCCTTTGGAGTGTTTTACTAACGTGCATCAAGTACCCATGAAGATGCACTCATGGACAAGCATTTATGTGCTTGTATCACCTCAAAATGGTCCTAATTAGGGGGTAAATTGTTGACCCTAACTTTTCACCTACGTGCTGCAGTTTTGAGTTTTCTTTGATTTGGCTTGATATAGGTGCCCAATGTTGACCTTGATTTTCATACATGCTTTTGAGCCTCTCTTAAGTGTTCTAGACATGTAGAGCATGTTACATTTTGCTTATGGAAGGCAAAGCACATAACATGCATTTAATGATATATGCAGCATATAGTGCTACATGTTACACATGTCATGAAAATATACACATGGTAGGTGGCCTTTTCCTGAGCAAATCTAATATGTTCCATATGGCAATATGCCTTAAGGTCCTAAATGATGCTTCTTTGACCTATGGCACACATCCTAATGTGCCTACATTGGGTGGTGCACATAGGTCAAAAATGGATCATATTAGGCATCTGTTGCTACATGCTATGCATATAGCCTTTTTTTAGGCTATATGCTACACATATAGCACTATATGCTACACATATAGCACTATATGCTACACATATAGCTTGTAATTTTCTAGAATCCCACATTGCTAATATGATTTTATTAATCCCATCATCCATACCTATAAATATAAGCCTTGAATTTATGGAAAAGAGTCTGAGAATTTACTAATTACACCTAAACTCTACAAAATTATAATCTTACTTAATTATGCACTTAATTAAGTAATTAACTTAGGATCAATACCTAATCAACCTTAATTAAAGCCCTAATCATGTTTAAAATCAAGATTACAGAAGCATAATCTATTTTGGTGAGTTAAATGCTTATTTTTTCTCATCTTTCATTTAATTTCATTATGGGTTTGTGTGTTTTGGGTTATTTTTGATGGTTGGCTTCAATCATGCATGTTTGATTATTATGAATGTTTATTTATAGTCTAAATGATCTATGGTTACCGTAAATCTGCTAAGATTTGGGTTGGATTTCATTCTTTTGCTAAATCATGCAATTTCCTTTAGATATACCTCACTATAGGCTACACACATCACATGATGTGCGCCACACATAGCTTACATGTAGCGCATATCATGTGATATGCTACATACATCGCTTCTAGTTTTTCCAGAAAACTACATTTTCCTTCAATTTTAGCTTATTTCTTAATATTTCTTGAAGTTCTCAGTAGCATTAGAGGCTTCACATTAGCCTTAATGATCTGAGTTCATCATACATCATTCATATTTCATTTATTTTAGCTTCAAAACTAATTTTTAAAGTTAAATGCTTATTTAATTTATGATATACGACATGATTGCTTTAGTTGGTTGAGTTTACTATCTCTTATTGACATTTAATGAC
Source organism: Dalechampia spathulata (assembly GCA_948192965.1). NCBI lineage: Eukaryota > Viridiplantae > Streptophyta > Magnoliopsida > Malpighiales > Euphorbiaceae > Dalechampia > Dalechampia spathulata. The sequence continues at coordinate 5,983 of CANYBF011216084.1, read as the reverse complement.
GTTAGTGACTCTCAATTCATTGCACTATGATCACTTACTTATGGTTTTACCATTAAATCATCTCATTTTGCTTAATTACTCAATTAATGCCATCTTGATTATGTTTTTTTTGTATCACTTGACATGTTTAGCTTGATTGGACATTGATTTATTTCTAAGTGATGTTTTATATGATCTTAGAAAGTTTGGCTTTGCTATTGATCAATTTTGCCTAAAATTGATTATTTTTGCATGATTTTCACGATCCAACTCATGTTAATTCACTTTTTCATGATTGTTGCCATTACATTCATTGAACTTTGACTCTTGATTTGTGCTTTCATATGGCACTAAATTAGTAGATCAAGTCATAAATTTCATTTGCTACCAATGATTTTGCTTGTTCATCTTGCATTTTCACTCATGCATTTCAGCTCGTGCTACTTAAGGTTGACTTTTTCCCAAGTAGATAAGACGTTGCTTAATGTCTTAGATTTTTGTATCGATGAAGATTATTTATAATAGAATAGATTTATTCTCCCATTTTTGTATGATTCAGCCTCAAATCCATCATGTATCCCCTATCTTCTTCAATCCCTTTCACCAGCCTTTATTTTTCGTTCATGCCACTATGCTCATTTTATCATTGCTATATGGTGTATTTTCTTACATATCATGCCTATGCCATGTCATCCCATATGTCATGCCTATGCTATGTCATCCTACATGTCATGCCTATGGCATTTCATCTTACATGTCATGCCTATGCCATGTAATCTCATATGTCATGATTATGCCATGTAATCCCATATGTCATACCTATGTCATGTCATTCTACAAGTCATGCCTATGCCATGTCATCTCATATATCATGCTTATACCATGTGATCTCACATGTCATGTTTATGCCATGTCATCTTACATGTGATGCTTATGCCATGTAGTCTCACATGTCATGCTTATGTCATGTCATCTCATATGTCATGCTTATACCATGTCATCTTATATGTCATGCCTATGTCATGTCATCTTACATGTCATGCCTATGCCATGTCATCACACATGACATGCTTATACCATATCATCTCAAATGCCATGCCTATACCATATCATCTCATATGCCATGCTTATGCCATTTTATCTCACATGCTATGCTTATGCCATGTTATCTCACATGTCATGCCTATGCCATGTTATTTCACATATCATGCATATGTCATGTTTCATGTCATGATTGCCATATCATGATGCCATGCTATGATTGTCATATCAGACTTGTTATATTGTATCTACCATGATTGATGTTATGTTATACCCCATTGTGTGCTTATTTCATGCTCATGAATACTTGCCTGCCTAGGATAATTAACTCGACTAAAATGGTAAAAGTAAACTTGAAACTCTGAGTGAATAGATCTTTACTACCTGAACCCATCTCTGAAGGGTTTAACTTAGCACTCATGCTAATGGGTTGGTGGAATGAAATCCAGAACCATCTTGTGATTCTTTTGAGTCCGTCTCATTCCTCAAGGCAGCCCTAGAGAAGACTACATTTTTTTCTTGAAGTAAGACCCAGTCTGTGTGTTGTAAGCCTCGTTCTGGGTCATGGAAAAAGCCCCACCCACAATTATTAAATCCAAAAGATATAGAGTTTGAGTAGTTGATAGTTTATAGCATTCATACACCATAGCCCAAGTGTACTAGGCTTTTATGCTAGGCTACGCTATTCTATCCTATGTCTTAATATAGAAGATATAAAGTTTTGATACCATGCATATGAAATTTGACATCGTGTATGCTCTAGGCATCGTCATCTCCTAATTGCTCCTCATCCAAACTAGGACTGTTAAGGACCTTGATGTTGTACTGTTCCAAATACACTATCGGCCAGGCAATCTCTGTACCTATCTACTATGCCATCCAGGCATACCGATCTGGTTCCTCTTACTTTGAGCACTGACTTATGTGCATTAACATAATCATATAGGCATATAGGTCATGTATTCATTCAGATTCAGCAGAATTTTGCTCACCTCAACAACTTGCCAATAGCTGATGAATCGATCTCTACATTAAATGGGCTAGGCTGGCATTGCCTCAATCTAATCCGTCGATGGTGTCTAAATCATATAAGGCCCATAGCACTAACATATGAACATTGTTCCTAGTATCATTAAATAAAGATCATCTTACTAAGTGTCTCTATTAGAATTGCCTCTCAAAGACAGTCATAGGATATATTGTGTCCTCTTTTTTATATTAAGTGAAATGCCTAATAGGTTAAAGATATTGCTATATGACCAGTATGGTGATGTCAACCTAAGATCAAACTGGATAAGCAATCTAGTGCACTTAAGCCTCGTGATCCCAGTAAAGATCCTTAGGGTGATGGCTACCGACAGGTGGAAGGTTTAAGCGGAGTCCATCCATCTCTCTACCTTTATAGTGATGATAAATTTGTTACATCTATTCTCCACACTTATTGAGCAAGAGATGTACTGGCCAAAGCATCCCTAATCCACTTTATTACAGATCTCTCATGGTAGCTATAAGTACCACTCATAGACACCTCGAGCATTGCAAGCTTTGACTATAGTCCTCTCTTTTTGGAAGTTGCAAAAATTTAGGCCAGGGATCCTTCTTAGCCCTAAAATTCACTAATTCATGCCCATGAATGCTTAAAACCAAAAATCCCTAGTGGAAACATCTAAAAAATCAATTTTAGTCACATTTTCCTTATTATATACATAGCATACAACAGTATATGCCCCTGTAAGTGAGGCTTTCATCATGATCTAGAGCGAGGCTTATGATGCATGGATCGGGGGCTCGCTTAGAGCAAAAATGTAGTCTCATCAAGGGGCTACCTCGAGGAATGAGACAGACTCAAAAGATTCATAAGATGGAGTTGTAATATGATGGTTTTGGATTTGGTTCAACCGACCCATTAACATGAGTGCTAAGTTAAACCCTTTAGAGATGGGTTCGGGTGGTAAAGATTTGTTCACTCACAGTTTCAAGTTTGCTTTTACCATTTTAATCGAGTTAATTATTTTAGGCAAGCGAGCATTCATGAGATTGAAATAAGCACACAACGGGGTATAACATAGCAACAATCATAGCAGATATAGCATGGCATCATGATATGGCAATCATGAAATGAAACATGGCATATGCATGGCATGTAAGATGATATAACATAAGCATAACATGTAAGATGACATGGCATAAGCATGATATATGAGATGACATGACATAAGCATGACATGTGAGATGACATGATATAAGTATGACATGTAAGATGAAATAGCATAGGCATGATATGTAAGATGGCATAGCATAAGCATGACATGGCATAAAGCATACATCATGGTAGATATAAAATAAGAAGTAAAGTTGTATGAAATCAAATAGAGGTCAGTGAAAGGGATCAAAGAAGATAGGGGATACATAAGAGATTTAGGGCTGAATCATACAAAATGGGAGAATAAAGCTATTCTATTACAAAGAATCTTCATTAGTACAAAATTTGAGATATTAAGCAATGTCTCAACTACTTAGGAAAAAGTCAACCTCAGGTAGTACGAGCTAAAAATGTACGAGTGAAATTGCAAAATAAATAAGAAAAATCATTAGTAATAAATGATATTTAGGACTAGATTGACTAATTCAGTGCCATATGAAGCATAAATCAAGAGCCAAAGTCCAATGAATTTAATGGCAATAATCATGAAAATGTGAATAAACATGAGCCAGATCGTGAAAATCATGCAAAAATAATCAATTTTAGACAAAATCCATCAACAACAAAATCAAACTTTTCTAAGATCATATGAAACATCACTTAGAAGAAAATCAATGTACAATTAAGCTAAACATATTAAGTGATAAGATTAAACACAATTAAAATAACATTAATTGAGTAATTAAGCAAAATAGTGATGATTTAATGGAAAAATCATGAACAATTGATTATGGCACATTGAATTGGGAGTCACTAACATCACATAAATTGCAGATAGCAAACTCAACCAAATAAAGCCAATAATATCAAACATCATAATCAATAAATTAAATAAGCATTTAACTTGAGAAATATTATTTAAAAGCTAAAATTAATGAAATATGAATGATATATGACAAACTTAGATTATTAGGGCCACTATCAAGCCTTTAATGCTACTGAGAACTTCAAAACACATCAAGAAATAAATGAAAATGAGAGAAAAATAGCACTTCTAATAAAATTGGATGTTATGTATGCCATACATAGCATGATATACATTGTATGTAAGTTATGTGTGACTCACATCATGTGATGTATGCAACATATAACTAGGCAAATTTGAAGGAAAAGATGTTTTTAAGTAAAAATATGAATTTAAACCCAAATCTCAATAGATTAAACAACCATAACAGATCATTAGGGCATGAATAATCAATAGGATCCATCAAAACTCATTTGATTGTAGCCAACCATCAAAATCAAGTCAAAAATCAAAAACCCATCATGAAATCAATAAGAAAAGAAGAAGAGAATAAGCATTCCACTCACCATAGTATATTAGGCTTCTAGACCTTGATTCCAAATGTGATTAGGGATCTAAATAGGATTAATTAGTCTTTAATCTTAGATTAATTACTTAATTAAGTGCTTAATTAAATGAGTAATTAATTTGATAGAGTTTGGGTGCAATTTCTTAATTTTTGGACTCTTTTCCCTAAATACAAGGCATATATTTATACGTGAGGGTGATAGGATTAAGAAAATCACATTAGGAATATAGGATTCTAGAAATTTTTGAGCTATGTGCATGGCACATAGTGCTATATGTGCAGTATATAGCCCAGAAAAGGCTATATGCGCAGCATGTAGTAGTAGATGCCTAGTATGATGAAATTTTGACCTATGTGTGCCATCCAATGTAGGCACATTAGGATGTGTGTCACAAATGAAACAAGCATCATTTAGGACCCTAAGGCATGGTGTCGTATGGAGCATATTAGATTTGCTTGGGAAAAGGCCACTCATCATGCATATATCATGAAATGCAAGAAATGTGCTCCACCCTCTACAAGCAAAATGTAACATGATCCGCATGTCTAAAATACTCAGGGGAGGCTAAAAGGCATGTATGCAAATTGGGGTCAACATCAGGGACCTATACCAAGTGAAATCAATGAAAACACAAAACTGCAGCGCATGGGTGAAAAGTTAGAGTTAACAGCACCACAAATAGGCTATGTACGGTGCATATAGTGTTATATATGCTACATATAGCATAGATACACTCAAAAATTGCCTAATTTTTACCAAACCTCATGATAATCTCATGTAATTGTAAGCCTAGCCTTAGCCTAGCATCAAATCCAACAAATGCATAAAAATCCAACTTTGGAAAAACTTGAAAAATTGAACCAAAACATGAGAAACTCACCTTCTTGGGAGGAGCTTGGGCCCTATGAGAGTCTATGGTAAATGCTTCAATAATGGGTGTCGCACCCTAATTTTGGACCGGCCTTGGTTCGGATCGATTCCGAGTTGATTCGGGGCCATTTAGGGTTCTTTCGGACCGTCCTGGGTCCTTTCAGACCGGGCTAGGCCCGTTTAGGGTTTCATTTGGCACTTTCGGGAAGATGTGCGTTCGCATATGTCTCATTACACGCCGCATATGATCATGTGCGATCGCATATGTTGTGTTACACAACATACGCGATCGCGTATGTCCCCAAGGGCAGACCTAATTAAACCCTAATCTGCCATTTGGCTTAAGGATCAGGAAAATTTTGAGCGAAAACCCCAATCCCGAGGTAGCCGTCAGCGACTCAAAACGTGATTGAACACTCCAAAACCTAACCCTAATCAATCTAAGGCATTAGGATTAATCAAAACGCACTAAAATCAACTAGAATTAGGCGTTTTAATCACCTAAACTTGGATTTGGATCGGTTTGGATTGCACTCTCATTCCCTAGCACTTTGGAGAATCTACAAGAGGTAAATC
>CANYBF011215838.1:0-11594 GCA_948192965.1 Dalechampia spathulata | reverse complement strand
CTTCCATTAAGCCTTATCATTTGCGTTTCCATACTTGCTAGTTTGGGGGTTCAATAGGGCGGGGGTTTATTCTACCATTGGAGCTATATCTTAGGTACGTGTGGGTTTGTGGCATAATTGCCATTGGGTTCCGCGTCACATCTCAAGACCTACATGATGATGATGAGTACTATAGCCTTGTTGGATGAGCAGATAGTCTGACTCTGCTTCATCTTAATAGAGGGACCAACACTGGATTGCTATCATAGTCTCAACAAGGTGACCACGACTGAGTAGAAGCCTCTCTACACTACTTTCTATAAGTAGTATGGGTTCAAATCTCATTTTAATGTTACTCTGTTGGATCTAGAAATGGTGAAGCAAAAAGCTAATGAGTATTTCATGGACCACTTTAGCTGGTGGATGGATAAAACTGTGCTGGTCTGATAGAATCCATTTGAATTGGACATGATCAACAAGCTAATTATGGGGTCACTGCCACTATACTAGGATAAGCTAAAGTATCAAACTTTTCACACCTTTGAGGATATGTATTCTATTGGCCAAAAGATTTAGCAGACCAAGGGGCTGAAGAATAAGGAGCCTACCTTCCTTAAACCCAAAACCAACACATACACCCCAACATAACATACAGCCTACTATACTAATGCCTTGCAAACACCAAATCTCATACTTTAAAACACTACCTAGTCTTAAAGGTACTCAAATCTTGGGATGCCACTTTCCAAAGTTTTTGGGCATATTCTTAAAGCCAAACTCATCAAGCCATTAGAACCAAATTTCTAAACACCACCAAATTTCTAAACACCACCCTTTTGTAATTACCACTAGCACCATGGCCATAACACCAATGATTATCACTCTCTCAGGTGAGTCATTTAAGGCCTCATTAATTCAGGTGAGCTTGAAGATCTTAAGAAATCCAAACCCTCAATCAAAATAAACCCATTCCTTAACTACCATAAAGCAACTGCACCTATATAGTCCAATCAAGATTGCAAAAATCCCTAGTTCTTAACTCCTTCTCTCCTCTCGGTAGTGAGGAGATGACTTGGCTACCTACTATTAGCTTTCGACTTGATAATAGGTTTGATATCAGTGCCATCAACATATGGTATGAGGATTCATGGGAAGAGTTTATAGGTACCCAGGGTTCTTTTAAGTTTAAGTTGTCTAGGACTCCCAAGGTAGCCAAGTTAATACCTAAGGCTTCCAAGCAGCAGAAGGGGTTGGGTGCTAATAAGATGTCCTCTTAGGTCCATAATATTACTCAAAGGGGCATTTTAATGCTATATTATGGTAATTTTTATAAAGAATACTCAGGATTAAGATATTTTATATTTTTATATGATTGTATAGCAAGTAATTGGGTAAGCATCAACATAAGATGTTCTTTAATATGTCTTATATAGAATTTGATGCATGATATGTTTATAGATGATAAGATATATGAATCATGATGTATGCTTATGATATTTTTATTATACATTTATTATATATCACTACTGAGTGAAATACTCAACATTTATCATTTGATAAATGTAGGTTAAAAGTTTATGAAGAAGCATACAGATCCAGAGCTATCAAATTAGTAGGACTATTTATATACAAAAGTTTCAAAAATGTGAAGTACTTCTGAGTTATGTAATTATGTAACTATGTATATAAGTCTAAGGTAGAAAATAATTGCATTGATGTTTATTAAGTATGTGTGTATTTCAAAAGTTTTTTTTTAAAAAAAAATATTTTTATGCATCCCTTGTAGAATAATTAATAGTTTTCACTTATTCTACGAGAGCATGTTACACCATGAGGGGTGTGGCATGTGGTGCACAAAGTTCATGTATACAACTTAATCTTGAGAATGGGAACTAGTATCAAGCTGTCCCAATAAGAAAACAAGTTGCAATACATGTCCAAAAGGGGGAACTAAGCATGCACGTGCAAGGAGGCCCACTAAGGGTACCACCTTACACAGGCCAAACAATGGTCTTACTTTAGGCCTAAATGACATGTGATGGTATAAAACCCATGTATGCAACTAAATCTTAGGAACAGGAACCCATATCAAGCTATCCCAGTAAGGAAAAAGTCACAATATATATCCAAAAGGGGCAACTAAGCATGGACATATAGGGGTGAAAATGCAGTGTATTATATATCACATGCATCATTTGTGTTTGCACACATCACCTTTTATCCCAAGTCAAACCAATGATTATGGATGAATAAGTACCTTGGACTCCATTCGACTCTTTGGGAAATCAAATTTGCTTTTACCCCTCATTGCTTTGTATCAATGATTCCTTGGATAGATATATGCTAGGTATAGTCTTATATCAATGATTTCATTAAGTTGGATAGGATATGGACAATGTGGTGGGGACCTTAGCATATTCTTATTGGACTAAAGCCCATGTAGATTACCATAACAACATTCCAAAATTAGGATCCTTTAATTGCATGCTATATGGATCCATGCTTTATCATATTAGTGGATTTACCAAAATCTGACATACTCTCCCACCTCATATTGCTTTGCTAAGAGTTAGAATCCTTTCATGATTCTATGATGGTTGCATAACCTCATCTTATTAGCATTCTCTTATGACAACACTATGATCATGCCAAAATGGTATCGAATTCTCATTGTAATCCCTAAAATGATTAGGAAATGATCACCCTTTTTGCTTACCTCATATATTGAGAGTATCACACCTCAAGTTCTTAATGTAACTCCAGGCTAGGATCCCACATAGGAGATATTTGTACCAACCAATCTTCATAGAGATATAAGGATGGCAGGAAGTGCTATTGTATGCTACATGTTCACTAACCATTTTCATATTTTCTATCCAATATGCATACATGCATACTCATGTAATTTTTCTAACAAATTTCCTTTTATAGCTATAACATCAAATGTTTCCTAACATAGGTCATGCATACATTCTACAAGCTGCATCATGTGCACTACATACAAACACATATGTATATACATGCATCCATGTTAATCTTCTCTATCATGTGGAAACATGTAAGAACCATAACCTTTCAAGGACCTTACTTCTCCATCGAAGATTGCTACTACACTTGATGATACCTCAGTTATTATTATTCAGCAACTCATCAACCAGTCAATGGCCAAGCTTTTATCCAATAACTTCAAGGCTCTCCTATAATAATAGATCTGGGAGGCTCTTAGTCCTAGGGAATTCATCACTCCACCAGCCCCTATAAAGGAGAAAAGGAAGATTGTCAATTTATATGATGTTAAGATAGATGATGATATTTTACTCCACATGCATGACATCTGTAAATTTGAGACTTCTACACTAGAATAGAAGACAAAACAGTTGCACTCTATCATAAAGACCAAGGGGATGGGCTCTGATCTAGATTTTGATGAGTTCTTTATTCAAGCTATCAGAGGACTACCTTCCAAGTTCAAACTATTGGATGTTCCCAAGTACAATCAGGTTAGGGATCTGAAGAACCACCTCAAGACTTACACCATGATGATGAGCACTACTGACTTGTTAGTCTAACTCTTCTTCATCTCATTAGAAGGATCAGTGCTAGCTTGGTAGGATAGCCTCAACAAGGCAACCATGGTTAAGTGGAAGACTCTTTGCATAACATTCTACAAGTAGTATGAGTTTAAGTCCCATTTCAACATCACCTTGATGGACTTGGAAATGGTAAATTAAAAGGCTAATGAGTTATTCATGGACTACTTTAACTGGTGGATGGATAAGGCTTCATTTGTCAGATAAAAGCCATCGAAGTATAACATGATCAACAATCTTATTATGAGATCATTGCCATTATACTAGGATAAGTTAAAGTATCAAAGTTTCACATGTTTAACAACATCTATTGAGTTGGTCAAAGAATTTTCATCAAACCCAAAACCACTACTTATGATACGGTTCTACATGGGACTCAAGAGAACACAAGGAGCTTGAAAGAAGACCCACTAACTCTTCCAAGTGGTCCAATCATAAGGTCACAAGCCAATAAATTTAAAGCAGCTATGAACTTATTTATTCAAGAATAAATAACAATGGAGCTGTAAGAACATGCCTTTTACAAGTGCTATTTGGAGCTTAAAGAGGTGCCTAAGGCTATAATCTTGCTTGGGGCAAATTTAGAAGAGAATCGAGCTTAAAGGATGTCATTTAGGTCTAATTATGAAGCCATAGCCTTATTTCATAAGCCTATGGAGTAGTTAGGCATGCTGGGCCATAAATTAGGCTTGTTGAGGACCCAATAAGGAAAGGAAGCTAGGCCAATTAGTAGCCTAATGAGCTTATACGAATTTCCATTTAATTATAGCATTATTTTAATTTATTTATTTATCTTTTAAGTTAGAGTAGGAATAGAAGACCAAGTCCTCCCTGGATTAAGACTTCCATATCCTTGAAGGACTAGGGTTATGAACTATTATAAATAGAACCTATTGTAAGCCTTTAAAGGCACTTTTCAATCATCATTCAATATATAGAACCAATTTTGGTCTTTCTTATGCTTTACGCATTTTATGTATTTAGTTAGGAAGTGAGGATTTGCTTTCTTCTAATTGCATTAGGAATTAGGGTTAACTTATCAATCTAATTGTGGTGTTTTCTCTTCTTCCATTAAGCCTTATCATTTGCGTTTCCATACTTTCTAGTTTGGGGGTTCAATAGGGCAGGGGTTTATTCTACCATTAGAGCTATATCTTAGGTACGTGTAGGTTTGTGGCATACTTGCCATTGGGTTCCGCATCAACTTACACCCAAACATAACACAAATCCCACTACATCAATACTTCAAAACACCAAACCCCATATTTTGAAACACTACCCAAACTCGAAGGTACTTGAATCTTGGAATGCCACTTTCTAAGGTTTTCAGGCATCTCTAAAAATCCAAACTCAGCAAACCTCTCAAGCCAAACTTTCAAACACCACCATTAGCCTTAGTAAATATCAAACCTATTGTCATTACCACCAACACTATGGCCATAACACTGATAACTGCCACTCTCTCAACTGTTTCATTCAAGATCTCATCAATTTGGTGAACTTAAAGATCCTAAAAAATCCAAGCCCTCCACCAAGATAAACCCACTACCAAACTATCACAAAGCCAACCATACCTATATGATCTAACAAGGGCTCCCAAAATCTCTAATCCTTAGCTTTTTCTCTTCCCTAGATAGTAAGTAGGTTCCTTGACTATCTACCATTAGCTTTTGACCTATTGGTGGATTTAATATTGATGCTATTGACATTTGGTATAATAGTTCAGATGATGAGTTTGCAACTGCTCAGTCTAAGTCAATAAAGGTTTAGAAGTCTAAGAATGGTGAGTCGGTCAAGACTCCCAAGGCTGCCAAGTTAATATTCAAGTTCCTTAAGTAGAAAAAGGGATTGGGTGCCAATAAGATGTCCTCTAGGGTCAACAATATGACCTAAAGTAGCAAGGTATTCACTCCTCCCAATCTCAAGAAAAAACTAGATGCTCCGTAGTAGCGGGCTAAGGTTAAACCTACTAAGAATGAAATTGGTCTAAGTAGTGCTCTAGTTTCATAACCTACTGTCATGATCAAGTAGCTAAAGAAGACTCAAGCAAATATCAATATCTATGACACAGGACTATCTTCCCAATAGCATTGATAGGCCATTGTTAAAGCACTTTCTAACATGAGGATTTCATCATCTACCTCTTCTTTTAGCATAAATAACCACTTTATTAATTAGGAACTAAAATCTAGCATGATCATATTTTCTAATATGGATTTACCAGTCTAGGGTATCCATAATAACAAGGTGCTCTTCATCAGGGTGCAGATCATGAACTTTACTACTCCCTATATCATGGTGGATGATGGTTCTAGCATCAATGTCTATCCACTCAAGGTGTTACCTAAACTTGGAGTTTAGCTTATGGACTTGTAAGCACCAGTTTTTGCTGACAGCCCAGAGCGAGGCTTGCGAAGCTCATGGACCGGGGACTGTACTTGGAGTGAAAGCACAGTCTTCCCAAGGGGCTACCTCGGGGAATGATAAGGACTCAAAAGAGTCACAAGGGAGTCACCACCGAATATTTCCAGATTGGTCTAATTGACCCATAGCATGAGTGCTAGTTAAACCCTTCAGAGATTGGGTTCAGGTGGTGGAGATATATTTATATGAGTTTCTGAAATCAATTATACCATTATAGTTGGAATTAATTATCCTAAGTAAGCAAGCATACGAGCGTATATGTAAGGACACAGTGCGACATGCAATTTAGCATTGCACGGTTGCACATAGAATGACATAAATGCTATATGGCATTTGGATGACATGACATATGCATGACATGTAACATGATGATATATTAAAATGACATAGTATATGCATGACATGACATAATAATTCATGGTATAGTAAAATGACCTGGCATATGCATCACATGGCATAGTGATGCATGGGTGATTTGGCATTTGACATGGCATATGACATGGCATGTGACGTGGTATATGATATGGCATGTAGCGTGGCATACAACATGATATGGCATAATGGCATATGACATGATGAATTAGCATGGTAGCATGTGATATGACATGGCATGGCATATTGGTAGATAGCATCATAAGTTGCATATATTGCATTGCGTATTGGCGTATTTGGATTGTATTGGCATATGAGATAATATATGTTATGGTCATGGCATATGCATGACATGGCATAGAAGTGTGTGATGTGGCAGGTGACATGACATGTGATATGATGTGGCATGTGACATGACATGTGACATGATATGCCATGTATATTTGAGGAAATATAATAAACCATCCATGAATGAAAAATAATAAAAGCTGGTGAGAGGGAATCAAGGAAAATAGAGGATACACATGGGATTTTAGGGGGGAATTATTACAAAATAATGAATAATTCTATCCTATTACAAAAATATCCTTGCATACATCATTTTGGGACGTTAAGTAATGTCCTACCCTCCTCGGGTATTTTTCCGCCTCGGGTAGCACGAGCCAAAAATGCACGAATGGATATTATACAAAATAAACAAGTAAATTCATTAATAGCAACCTAATTTAGGATTTAATTGACTAGTCCAATGCTATATGAAAGCATGAACAAAGAGTCAAAATCCCATTAATTGTATGGTAATAATCATGTGAATTAACACGAGCCGGATCATGAAAATTAATTAAATAAAAATAATTTTAAGCAAAATTATTTTTGGTTGATCATAGAAAATCAAATGGGAATTGCTAACATCACATGAAACAATTAGAGATAGCAACTCAACCAATTTGAATACAATCCTATCAAAAATCACATTTATACGAGTTAAATAAGCATTTAATCGTGAAAAATTAATTTTGAGGTCAAAATTAATTAAATGTAATTAGTTTATAATAGATCCAATACACTTCAGTTACTGTGAAACATCAAATGCCACTGGAATTATGAAATCCGGTTGAAAAATGATTGAAAAATATGATTTTTCAAAAATTTTCCAAGGAACATGCATGTGCATATAGTGCTATGTGCATAGCACATAGGCTATGTGCTACCCACATACCATGATGTGTGGTACACATAGGCTATGTGTTGCACACATACCATGATGTGTGGCGCACATAGGGAGTGAATCTATAAGAAAATCAAATTCATTAGCATAAACACGATCTACAGACAAATCCCAGCAAGTTTAATGAAGACAATACCTCATTTTCAGCATGAATCGGCCTTCGAATCACAAATTCAACAAGTAAATGTGCATTTAACCTAGATAATTAATTTTAATGCTAAAATCAATTAGATTTAGACAATATTTGATAGATCCAGAACATTAAGACTATAGAAAAGCCATTAATGTTGCTAGAAACATCAGATCGAAAGCAAAAATAAAACAAAAATAAACATAAGCTATGTGTGGCACACATAGTAAAGAAAATAGAAGAAAAGTGAGGTTTTTCAACAAAAACCCGAGATCTGGGTTAGATCTGAGCAAATCTAAAGCGGAAAATGCATTTTTGACCCATAGATGAGAATCTAACATGAAAATTAATTTTTAAGGCTAAAAAATAATTAGATTTAAAGAATATATGATAGATCTAGAACACCAGAGGCATGAAAAAGCCATTGATGAAGCTAGATTCATCAGATTAGGGAAGAAATCAAGTGAAAACTGAAGAAATCCTGCATAGGCTGTGTGTGGTGCACATAGGTGTATATGTACAGCATATACCCCTGAAAATAGTGGTAGAATGTAGGATTTTTTGCAAAAATGCAAGATCTAGCTCAGATCTAGGCAGATTAAAGCTAGATTTGCATAGTTTTGATTATAAAACAACATTGATAATCAAAAACAAACATGATTGAAGCCAATCAACATAAAATCAAGCCAAAAATTGAAAGATTTTAGCAAAATCTAGAAGAAAGCGGAAGAAAAATGAAGATTTACCTTATGATAATAGGTTTTCCCTCAAAGTCTTGCTTCCAAAAGTGCTTAGGGAGCCAAACTAGTGTTAATTAGTCTCTAAATCCTAAGAAATTTACTTAATTATGTGTTTAATAAAGTGAGGATGATTTTAGCAGAGTTTTGGCTTGCTTTTAGCAATTTTTTGGACCCCTTTTTCATGAACCCAAGCTCTATATTTATAGAGGAAAATTAGGATTCGGCAAAAATGTAATTTTCAATCTGGAAATTGAAAATTTATAGGCTATGTGTGCCACACATGGTGCTATGTGCATAGCATGTAGTGCTATGCACTACGCACATAGCATTTTGACCCATCACATGGGGCCCACTCTGGCCACATCGGGACGTGCGCCCCATGCCCAATAAGCATAATTTCATGTCCTAAAACATTATATGATTTGGTCTCGAGAAGGCTCCCGACCAAACGTCTTTTTTCGCTATATGCTACACATATAGCATTTTGCCTCGTACGGGCGAAACGGGATGCACACTGGATGTTAAATAAGCATCATTTGAAGATGTTGTGCTATGTAGAGCATGTGAGATTTGGCCTAAAAGTGGGCCCCACCAAATGTCTTTTTTTGCTAAATAGTACATGTATAGTACTATGCACCCTATGTGTTCTATTCATGTATTTCACCTTGTGTGGGCAAAATGTAGCACACTCCACATGTCAAATAAGCATTATTTGACATTCTAAGACATTGTGCCATGCGAAGCACGGTAGATTTGGCCCCAAAAGTGGGCGCCATCAAACGTCTTTTTCCTGCTACATGCTATACGCATAGTGCTATTCGCTACGCATAGTGCTATGCGCTACGCCTATAGTATTTTGATGCTATGCGTTCCACCTTGCATGGGAGAAACGGGATGCGCATCGTATGTCAAATAAGCATCTTTTGACATCCTAAGACATTGTGCTATGCGAAGCACCCCAGATTTGGCCCAGAAAGTGGGCCCCACCAAACATCTTATTTTACCAAATAGTTCCATGTGCTAAGTCCATTATGTTTATGCATTTTGCCTTATATGGGCAAAATGCAACATGTTCTCCATGTCCAGAACACTCAGAAGAAGTTAAAGTGCATATACATAAATCGAGGTTGACTTCGGGGATTGATTCCGAGCTGAATCAATGAAAACCCGAGATTACGTGCATAGGTAAAAAGTTAGGGTCAACAGTTTGCCCCCTAATCAAGACCATTTTGAGGCGAGTAGGCATTTAGAGCGAGAGGAGCAAGATCGCTATGATCAAATGACTGAGTAGATGGGTAAAGAGATAGCTCGATTGATAGCATGCCTGGAGCGCTACAACATTGAGGTCCTGGATAGTTCTAGTCCGAATGAAGACCAATCAGGCAATGATGGTGCTTAGAGAAGATATGATGTCTGAGTCCCATATGCATGACATCAAAACTCTGTAGTTTCTATATTAAAATAATAAAGTGGTATGTTACAGTCTAGCATGTGGGCCTAGTACATTAGGGCTGTGGTGTACAAACTTTGAAAACAGTTAAAGGCTTGAACTTTGTATCTTTTAGATCTATTAATGGAATCCAAAGTTGCTTGCTGCTATAAATATCTCATGTTTTATACTTTATTGCCAAAACATAACTCATTTATTCTTCTGTGAAGAAATTAGATAAACAATGACTCAATAATCACTGTCTGTTTTTCATGCTCTCTCTCATCGATGGGGCAACAACGAGTGGAACTGACTTGGTGAGATCAGACTCCAGTATTTGAAGACTTTCCAGCAAGTCACAATCAATAATGTTTTTCTGCACGCTAACATGCAGTTCTGAGATCCGGTGGCCTATGTCTTCTGGTTTGGACATGTAGAGCTATGTCCAACGTAAGAGGAGCTTACTGCTATCACTGAAGTTACTTGTGAGATGTTGATGATGTTGGCAATGCATGCGCCAATCGAGGAAGTAGAACTGTACCTGATGAGGGCCTTTGACATCAACTTGACCACTGTGAGGTCCCTTTTGACTATAGAGGGTTCTACAGATATTGCTTTGGCTGTGTAGCCAAAAATCCATGGATGCCCTGTCATGGATGAGGGTAGCTGGATTTGGATTGCTCTCGCAATTCCTATTCATCGATCCATCTGGTCATGGAGATTTGCTGATCAGGCCTATAGTAGATCAGATGATAGAGGGTCAGACCCCTTTTCCTATGATAGTAGCTGAGACAATCCTCAAACTAGATAGAGTGAAGATGGGACTGTCTGGGTGCTTCAGTGGTAGTATGCTTTTGCTACAGGTAAGAATTCTAAATTGCCTTTACAAGTTTTCAACCTAGAAACAATCATGCTACTGCCTGTTGGTTTGTTTAGTGATTAAGCAGTGGAAGAAATTGAAAATTTTCATTTTAAAACAACAAACCAAAAGAAGATCTTTGCATCAAAACACAGAAGAACTTGTTTAGAGATTAGATGTGACATATTGGATAGTAACCCTTACTTTATGTGTAGATGTCCTTCATTCTTTATCTCTAAAATGTTTATGGTTAAAGCAAACCAAAAACCACCAAAATAGGCAGCCTCCAATAGTATCCACATGAAATAAGGAAGTCCAAGCAGGCAACCAATTGCTTCTATCTCCTTTCCTATGAACTAGCAAAGAAAAAGAAGAAAAATCTTATGGAATTTTCATCTTCCTCACAATTGCTCTTGTGAAGGCCAAATTCTCCTTCTCTAGAAGAGTGTATGTTTCGGCCAAAGGAAGAAGAATGGTGTGGCTTGACCTAATTTTGGTTATAACAATATATTTATACTCCAAAATTAGGTTAAGCTGAAACCCTTTTAGCTTAAGTCAGGCCTGGGCCTGTCTGTGACTAATATGGCTTGTGACTGTCACTTGCCATATCAGAGCCCAACCCAATAGCCCAACTTAAACCTTATGAACTTCTTAACATTAAATGTTAAGTCCATAAAGTATTAGATTAATTTCCATAAGAAAATTTCAACTTTTCCCAAAAGTACGAAAATGCCCCTTTTAGCTTGATTCCTCATTTGTAAGTGTGTGACCTCTTGGGTTCCTAATATGTTGGCAACATGTTAAATCTTATATTTAGCATGTAAATCATGAGCGGTATCTAGT